>VUQH01047646.1:0-23287 GCA_015106775.1 Etroplus canarensis
CAGTCTCAACTGACTGCAGGACTCTTCAGCCTTATAAATGTAAATTCTCATGACCATAGATCAAACAACCACAGATCAAGGCGCCGATGATCAAGGGCCACAATCAAAGGCCACGAGTACCATTCACAGAGAGCTGGGTAATGGCTGCAATCACAGCATTGCAAGATGGCGAAAGGTGGTTAATCAGCCATCTTACGTGCTGTTTGTTCATACTGACACAAGCTTTAGGCAATCCTTGCCAAAGTGGTTTAAAACGTCTTGATGCATGCAAGACGTCTTGATGCATGCTTGTGAAACATTTTTACCACCAGATAATTCTGCACTGTAATGTTAGGTGCACAGAAAAAAAATTGTTTTGATCATGAACAAAAAGCTTTAATTAAAGCTTTGTCATCTATAATCATCATGAATCAAAGACAATGACTACAAAGCAGTTTTTAAAAAAGCATCACAATCATAAGTACATCTATAAATGGACAATTGGAACACTGTTACTGCAAAGCTTACATTTTGCTACTTTTTACAGAAATATTCATTCTGATTATTTATAGATATTAGTCTGAAAGAAGGAGGTGCCAAAATGTAACAACTGCTCATACCCTAAGGGTTAAAAGGATGCTAAAAACATTCATAGGTTAAAACCCCAGACTCACACCTTTTCCCACTTCTGGCGTGGGCAGCTATCTGGTCTGCTCCATGAAACTCCTGGGCTTAAAATAAACCCCAAACCAACCCTGTGAGAAAATGAATCTCCTCTGTTACCATGTGTCAATGTCACTGCTGTACACAGTGAAGGAGCCTGCCCTACATAGTCATTCTCCATAAAGAACTGCTCACCAAGTGTGTGTACGTGCATGTTTGTGAGTGCACGCATGTGCGTGTTAACTCGCATGCATGTCTGCACATTAAGAGAGTGACAGTGTAGTAATAAGGGGGGATGTCAGAGAAGAGGCTGGTACTGATGTGCTGTCACTATGGATCTTCTCAAGGTCTGATCAGCCTCCTCAGCCACATGTGTCTTCGGGCCAACTGCCCAGACCTTTAAGGACAGCAGTGCAACAGCATGTCATACAGAGGAAATTCATTTGGTTAACTCATTTAATGTGTTTGTGAAAGAGAAGTCCCACATAGGTCAAAACAACATCTAAGAAAACAAATGCTACAACAAAACAACATGTGGCACTGTACAAAAACAATTTGCAATCAAAGTTACATGTAGGAAAAAGAGCAGAAAATAAAGATGTCGTGTGACTCGTGCCATTTCCCTTCCCTTATCTTCTGCCTCTGGTTCTCTCATTCACTCTGTGTCATATTAAAATTACATTATTAGTAGATGTTACTTTGCACATTAGAGAATATGGTTTAGTTTTTCCTTTATTGATCATAATGTAGAACTTGTGTGGTAAATCATAAAATGCTTAACTTGTGGAGGCACAACCAACAAATGCAAGTTTCTGTGCAGTATGTTTTGCACAGTACAGCTCTACTGAAAAGGATTTCAATTTGTACAGGTGGACTAAAATGTTGTTTGTTTATCCACTAGGTTTCTGGGAAGCAAACTATCCCCAGAGCTTTACTAAATTGTCTGTGAAGGCTAATTTTGCATCACTAGAAACAAGAGAACAACAGAGAGGAACTTGCTCACTAACATATAACAATAAAACCTGGCTTGATCCCTCAAGATCGTCATGTGACAAAGAATCTTTTCATAGTACTCAGTATATTTCTGGGAAAAACTAAGTTCAACCCATGATACAGTAATTTGTAGAACAACATTCAGCAATAATAACTTGAAGTAATCATTTTCTTTATGACTTTATCAGTCTCTTAGTTTGTTTTGGAGGAATTTTGAAATGGCAACACTTTAATTCTTATCTTTTTCAGCCACTTGTGTTATAGATTTGCTGGTGTACTTGGGCTCATTGTCCTGTTCCATGACCCAATATTGACCAAGCTTTGACTGTTGGAAAGGTAGCCCCATATATGACACTAGAATGGTTTGGTGTATAGAGGAGTTCATGGTCAAACCAATGACTGCCAGGTGCCCAGGTCCTGTGGCTCCAAAACATCTATTATTGCCCTACCACCACCATGGATGATAGCTACAATATATGAGGTGTTTGTGTTGATGTACTGTGTTTGGTTGTTTTTTTTTTTGTTTTGGTTATTTGATTTATTTTTTTTTTTTTTCAGTTTCTCTGAGCATTGCACGATCTGACCTTGGGGTGGATTTGCTGGGATGTCCACTCCTAGGAATACTGTGGCATTGTGTAAACACAAACCTGAATGTTCTAGACCAGCAAACCACTGAAACTTCTTCTTTTACACAGCTGGTCTTACTGAATGATGCCCAAGTAATCAAGCACATTTAAATAGCAGTTGATTGAATAGCAGTAGATTAATTCCTACTGAAGCTTCAAGGGTGTACTTAGTTTTTCACACAACTGCATAGACTCCTGTGAAAACTCCCAATTTCCAATGCCTGTGCATATACGTTTTTATGATAATGGCAAACAATATTAACTTGTTTGGAATAGGGCTGTCAAAATTAACACATTAATCCAGATTATTTTATTTGCATGATTGATTTAATTAAAAAAATTTAAGGCAATTTACACATGTGCATCGCACAATGATTCAAAATCCCACAATTCCAGTCACTGGTGCTGCAATGCTGGCGTCAGAAACAACTTGATCAAACTGGATCATATCAGCCTTCTTGATGGGAAGTTTGAGTACAAAAAACCCTAAGATCGACCAACATAAATAAATTTTCATACTCCCCAGGAAGGACTTTTCATTTCACTGAAGCACTTCCAGCTTAAGTACTACATCAACTCAAAGCATACATTAGTCGGGGATTCCCCTATAAGTACTTCAGCAAACTGAACACTTGGCTTGCACCAAACCACTCTTACAGAACGTCGGGGCCTTGGGCAGTCTACCTCTGACAAATTGTATGCTTTATTATTTTTTTTTTAAATTTTGCTATCATCATATCTGTTCATTAGTTTAAATAAAACACATGTTAAGTGTATATATCACCCTCTGTCATAAGTCTAAAACCTCTGCCAAATTACCAGTGGGGATTAATCAGCTGTGGCAAACCCTTGATGGAGAATACAAGGGGAGCAGCAGAAAGGTACATTTCAATCTAAGTGATTAATATGATTAAAAAATTTAATCATTTGACCGCCCTAGTTTGGAGCTTTTTTGTGGTCTTACGGGTTGTGTATTCAGCTTAGCAGTGCTCATATGTCAATGCCTGCCCGTACACAGCAATCAGTTTTTCCCTTCTTGAATTATTTAGAGCTGATTCCCTGGCAATGTTAACAAACAATGGCCACACTGAGGTGAGAAACAGACTGCAGTATGTGTGGCCTATCATTGACTGAAAGAATAGATGAAAGATTGAAGCAAAGAACAGATGTTGTGATAGAAATTATATGTTATGTTTTGAAACTTTAATTTGTAGAGGTGTAGTCACAACTAATGTTAATGGATCTGTACTGATTCATAAGCCACACAAAATTCATAGTATTTATGACTGATTGACTGATATGGGAAGTTATTTTTATGACCTACTATATTGTGTTACATTTGTTTTATTGTACCCAATTCCTGATTAGAAATGCTGGTTTTTATTTAAATATATACATTAAGACAAAGCCAAGTCCAGCAAAATCGTTAGTGAATCTTGAATTTTCTGGCACCTTTTCCTGTTCCAATTTGACCCTTCTGTCTCAAAGGGTCAGCTGTTCCACCATCATTTAGAATACTTGTTACTGAAGGTTTGTGAGGGCTGATCAATCCATCATGCAGCATGGCAGAGAACTGTGATGGAGGAGGGATGGAGCTACTCATCTAGCACAGCTACATCACCTCACAATGACATTACAACAATTTGTTCAGCTTTCCAAAGCACAAGCAAAACAAAACAAAGTCAAATGAGTCAACAAAACCCAATCTCCTGGGAACAATCACACATCAGGCATGACTCTGGCCAGCATCTATGGCACAGCTCCAAACAAACTGAAGGTCAGAGGAGAACTCAGAGTAATTTGATAAAACACTCATAATTCATTTAGCATGAAGCTTTGTTTCTCAATAAATTATCTAGTTCCTTGCATTCCTGCATGTAAGCAACCCCATGTTTGAGCAACCAACAGTATAGAATTATACCCTGTACTCTGATCTGTGAGCTGTGTGGAAAGAATCCATGATGATGTTTTCCTCCCAGAAATATAAACAGAATCATATGAAAATGTTGAAGGGCAGTGGTTGTATTTATTTGTTTAGGGAAATACCGCCTCTACATCAATTAAATATTTTTTTTTTTCAAAGCAACGTCACTAACTACAGAAAAGGCAGTAACTGGAATAGATTTTCAAATCTAATTTGAAAGTTTTCTCAGAAACAAAAAAGGGCCAAGACACATAAGTAGTCTTTTCCATTACAGACTTAGTACCACAGAAAGATTTAGAACAATTTTTAAACAGCTAATGGGGTGGGGTGTGTTACCCATTAATATTTAATTGTAATATAGTTGAACAATGGGCCTAAAAATCTGTCCTCGCAAGAAATTACAACATTTTTGAAAAGGTTTTTAATCATCACTGTTTATGTTCACTAGCATGTGAGCTGTTGTTATGCAAATAATGAACTTCTTCCAGAAGCAACAGTGAGGTGGGAAGGTCTTATAACTCTCTAAGATCATAAAAAGAAAGCTGTGGAGGATAGGTGGGTTTCAGTTGAAAACCCCATGGTCAATGAATTCCTGTTTTATTATGTACTTCCAGTTTGTGTTGCACCCCTCATTAGTTTTGCCAGTATTTTGAAAGACTTGTTTTCAAATTGCCAGTTGGTCTTCTTCGTATTAATCAGGACTGTATCTGCTATCTTTGGGTGAGCAAATAAAAACCTTGACTGGACAACTTGGGTGAGACAAAGACTTAAGTTAGAGAAACTGAATACTAACCCATAGTAACATCATAAGGCACAGCTATATCCTGAGTTCCAAAAAGATTGGGAAACTGTAACATATGTATAAAAACACAATGCAACGATTAGCAAATCTCATAAAATAGTGTTTTATTTACAAAAGAACAAAACATATCAAATGACAGAAGTGAGACATTTTACTATTTAATGAAAAATGATAAGCTTATCCTGAATTTGGTGATACACATCTCAACACATCTCAAAAAGTTGAGACAAGGGCAACAAAAGGCTGGAAAAGTAAGTGGTACTAAAAAAAAAAAACATCTGGAAGAATATGCCGCAATTAAAAAAGGTAATAGGCAGCAGACCAGTAATGTGACTGGGTATTTCAAGAGCATCTCAGAGAGGCAGAGTCTTTCAGAAGTAAAGATCAGCAGAAAATTAGCAATCTGCAAGAAACTAAAGTTACAAGTCATGGATCAATTTCAGAATAACATTCCTCAACATAAAATTGCAATGACTTTAAATATTCCATTATCTTTAGTACATAATATTATCAAGAGATTCTAAGAATCTGGAAACATCTCTGTGGGCAACGGACATGTTCGAAAATGATCTTCGGGCCTGTAGGCGGCACTGCATTGCAAACAAGCATGATTCTGTCATGGAAATCACTGCATCGGCTCAGGAACACTTCCAGAAATCACTATCTATGAGCACATTATGCTATCTAAAAATGCAGGTTAAAGCTCTGTCATCAAAATCAAAATTTGAAATTCTGTTTGGAAATCATGGATGCTGTGTCCTCCAGACTAAAGAGGAGAGGGACTATCTGGCTTGTTATCAGCATACAGTTTTTTGGGGGGGTTTTTGCCAATATGTTTATTGTGTTTTTCAATTTTTTTTCACAAACACGTAACATATACACACCTTACACACACAAACTGCGTACCCTTGCATCATTTTTCAATTCGAATAAACGTAATGAAATTGAATTAATTAACAAATTAAGAAGAATTTTTTTTTTAAGGGGGGGGATGGGGGTACATTTTGCAGCATTTGCAAATCATTTCAGAAAAATCTAGCACTTTCATTTGTCATGATATTCATATATGGTTCCCAGAGTTTATCAAGTATACATAGCATACAGTTCAGTTCAAATGCCTACATCTCTGATGGTATGGGGGTGCATTAGTACCTATGGTGCTGGCAACTTGCACATGTGGAAGGTGCAATCAGTGTTGATATCTTTTTCATGGAAGGTCTTGCATTTTCCAGCAAGATAATAATAAACTGCATCCTGCAGCTATCACAACAGCATGGCTTTTTAGTAGAAGAGTGTGGGTGCTGGACTTGCATGTCTGCAGTTCAGGGGTGACTGACTGGCAGCTATTCTGTGAGCAACATCAGGAGGAAATTGATGGGCTCACAGAATTAATCATAGACTATATAATTTTTTGCACTGATACCATAATCCCAGCAAAAACAGCTAAATATTACCAAATAACAAACCTTGGGTGACAAAGGACATTAAAGCACTCCTTGAGAGGAAGAAGAGGGCCTTCAGAACTAGAAATAGGGAGGAGGTGAGAACAGTTCAGGAGGAAATGAAAAGATCAATCGGAGTGGCTAAGGAAAGTGGAGTGGAAACTCCAGCAGAGCAATATAAGGGAGGCCTGGAGTGGCATTAAAACTGGTTTGAGCCCAAACAGTGACAAAGGAGTTGAAGGCAGCGTGGACTGGGCTGTTCTTTAACACATTTGACTCCTCGGCTGCTGCTCACACCTCCAACAATCCTACCACAGCCTACAACCACCAGTCACTCCCTCCTTCCCCCCACCTCCTCCTCATGGCCTCTCAGTCTTCTCCCCTGACCTCCAGGTTTGTGGCACTTTTCACACCCACCATCCTACCACCCCTACCCCTCTCCCACATGTCACCTCCACCGCTGACCAGATCTGGAGACAGCAGATGACAATCCACTTAGGCAAGCCTACAGGCCCAGATGGCATGAACACCAAGCTCCACGCCTCCCAGCTTTGTGGGATACTGATTCAAATATTCCAGATGATCCTGATTTTCTTCCCAGTTCTTTGGAAGAGGTTATGCCTCGTGCCTATGCCAAAGACGTCACATCCCAGTGACCCTAAAGCTTACAGACCCGTGGCACTGACATGACACATCATGTAGACCCCGGGGAAACTTATTCTGGACTAGTTCTAGCCTATGGCCGGCCCCCTGACGGACCCCCTCCAGTTTACCTACCAGCCCCAACTTACTGAGGATGCAATTATCTACCTGCTCAACCGTGTCTACACTCACCTAGATAAGCCACTGAGCACTATAAAGGGTCATGTTTTTTGTCTTCTCCAGTTTGTTCAACGCCATCAGGCTGGCTCTACTGGGTGAGAAGCTGACAGCAATGCAGGTGGATGCCTCCTGGATTGTTGACTACCTGACTGATAGACCACAGTATGTGCGTCTGCATCACTGTGTGTCAGACAGTGTGGTCAACAACACTGGAGCATTGCAAGAGACCGTTCTCTCTTCTTTTCTCTTCACCCTCTGGTGCACAGCCTTTAGCCACTGCACAGAGACTTACCACCTTCGTAAGTTTTCTGATAACTCTGCAGTGGTGGGGTGTATCAGAGAGAGTGATGAAGAAGAGTACAGGACTGTGGTGGGCAATTTTGTCACATGGTGCAAACAAAACCATCTGCAGCTTAATGTGACAAAGACTAAAGAGCTGGTTGTAGGCATGAGAAGGACAAAAACACCAGTGACCCCTGCTTCCATTAAGTCTATGAGATAGTGGGGGACTACAAATACCTCAGTGTTCACATTGGCAGTAAACTGGACTTCATTAAACACATGACAGCCATCTATAAAAGGGTCAGAGCCATCTCTATTTTCTGAGATGACTTAGGTGCTTCAATATATGTGGGACGATGCTCAGGGTGTTTTATCTGAGTTATCAGATTGATTGATAGCGAATTTGAATTGAAAATTTAATTTTAAGCAGTACCCCAACTATTTTGAAACTAGAGTTGTAATTGGGAAGTTAATATTCGCTCTCAGTGCCCTGCAGCCAGTGAGAGTAAAAGCAAATGATTGTAAGCAATGGTCTGTTGTTACATTACATCTTTTTGAGCTGGTTAGAGTGTTGCATCTAATGAGAACAAAAGGAGCTACAGGTAAATCAGAACTGCATCTACTGATTCATCTACTTAGAGTTTGAGCAGAGGGGTGTTTTACAAAGCAAGATTAATGGGTGAGAAAGCAATGTTGAGCTTAAAGTCAGAGTTTTCAATGTCATGAGGGTGGCTCTCTTTTTACCTGGTGTGGTCGCTATGGTAACTTATGCTGGACACATATCCTATTTGAGAGCAGGTAATGAGACAGTGATTAATGAATTCTTTTATCCACAGTATGCTTGAAGTACTACATAGGAATGTGTTTTATACCTGCAAACTGTTGAGCTGTATCTTACTAACAGCACCAAATAATGCCCAACTGCGAAGTTTCAGCAGAGCAAACTGTAGGTATCACATTGTCACTGGAATTTCCATGTATTCAGTTAATGATGCAGAAAATGCATAAATCTTTTTGTGCTTGGTCCCAATCTGCTGCTATGTTTCATTCACACTGCTGGAATTGCAGCTAATAGAGCATAGATTAGAAAATTGATCAGTTATATTTGCGAGCTGTTCATCACTGTTAATATTCAATTAAAATTAATTTCACTTTGATCTGGTGACTAACTAAAGGGATTTCCACGTGTCTTTTATTGGGAGGGTGTCAGAACTGAATGTACCAAGTCACGTGTAATGTCTGAATGTATCAAGTTTAAAGTTTCAGAGCTCTAATGTGCAGCTGTCACACTAACTTCTCCAACAGTGCACCCAGCAATAAAATAGACATATTAACTCAAACCCGAATTTCTTTTCCTCATGTGCTTGTGATGATCATGAGTTTACATGACTAATGATCTTCTGCAGCTTTACTCTCTGAAAGCTTGGTTGAGTGGCCAAGGAGGCCCAATGTGAGGAAATCACAAATTCAAAAGGAGCTTTCAGAAATGTGGTGCACATTTATTTTCCACCAACAGCACAAGAACAATTCCCATATACAGCCTCAGACACAACACACAGGTTTAGACACAGACAAAATCACACTGTTGACCTCTCTTAAATACTAATGAACCTCTATAAATACAAACACAAAATGATACAAATATAATAAATACAAGTGAAAACCAAACAATAAACAAATATATTTGTTGCTTGAGACAGCTGGAAAATCAACAGGCCTCTGGTACATTTATATTGAGTGTCTACTGTTGGCTGACAAGTTGGATTGGTGTTTTGTGCTCCACGCTTGGAACA
Source organism: Etroplus canarensis (assembly GCA_015106775.1). Classification (NCBI taxonomy): domain Eukaryota; kingdom Metazoa; phylum Chordata; class Actinopteri; order Cichliformes; family Cichlidae; genus Etroplus; species Etroplus canarensis. Next base: position 9,327 of record VUQH01047646.1, read on the forward strand.
TGACTGTGAATGTAGATGTTTCATGTACACGAGACTAAAACTGTTATCAGAGAGTTGGTGTGTGTGGCAAAAAGCATCAGTCCAGCAGGTGACACAACTGACTCAGGACTACGCGAACATCCAAACTGTAAACCTAAACACCTACCTACTACCCACTTTGTGTTACCCTGTTCGATCTAATAACTTTTTTGCTGGAGAATGGAGACAAGGCAGTGGTAAGTATGAATACCAAATTGCTTGCTCTTCACTGTTATAGCAAATTAATGTAAACCTTTTTACTAATTAGATATTTTCAGTAGTTATCATTAAGTAATGAAATTACTTCACAGGTCAACAGACGAGTGGAGCAACCTTGTGTTACTCCTGTAACTAGGTGACTCACTAAACTCCAGCATAAATACAACAATAAATGTCTATTAAAACAACCTGTGCATGTATATTTTACCCATATTCTAATATATGCCAATTATATATACATCAGTGTGTCAGTTTGTGCACCCGTGTCTATGTAGCCACTATAGACATTATTAGTATTATGGTATCTTATACAACAGCTTAGTTTACTATTTGTTGTGCTTTACTATTAAATGTCACTCTTTTCTCTATAGATCTCTATCACCTGTTCCCCTGATAATGTTTCTACTTGAAATAGACGGTGCTCAGGTTTATTTTGTGTGGAAGAAGAGTCAAATCATGCATCAATTGCCCCCTTTATTGTATGTGAGCATGAAGAACATGAAGCAGAAAGCTGCAGTAGCAAAGAAAGTTGATAACCAGTCATGATACCCATTATCTCTGACTGGAGTTTTAGGCTTTGTGTTGAACTTGCATCATAGTGTGCTTCTCTGGTTATACATTTGTGTGTATGATTTTTGAAATTTATTTTTTTGTTTTTAAGCAACAAGGTTGTGTGAGTTATTTGTTGCTCTAATTTCCCAAGTAGTCCTTCTCTAATATCTCTGATGCCAGATATTCTAGTTGAGCATTCTAGCTTTTTGTGATGCCTAGTCTCTGTGGTGCAAGTTCCAGTAAGCTTTTTCAATAACTGTTTTTTTTTTTTGTTTTTTTTACTCTTAGTAGCTTTAACTTCACACTTATCATTAGCTTATCTGTTAGCTGCACAGTCAAGGCTTGTGTTTCTTCTGTAGCTTCACCGGCACTCTCCTGCCCAGAATGTCAGAGGTTTAGTTACTCCTTGGCCTCCTTTAGTGTTAGTGGTAGCGGCAACTGTAATAAGTGCGGCTTGTTTTTAACTTTGGAGGCCAGGCTCACAGAATTGGACACGTGGCTCTGCACTCTCGAAATTGCTCCAGCAGTTAGCCAGGCCCCTGTAGATGGTGTGGGCCAAGGTATCTTAGCCCCAGTTAGATGTCCCCCGTTGATCCTGAGCAGCCAGGAAACCAGGCCGGCTGGGTGACTGAGGAGGAAGTACTGTATAGTCAGAAACAGAAGCCTTTGATACACTGCCAGCACATTCACATTTCAAATCTATTTTCCCTGCTTGGAGCCACATTCACTGAGGAACAGACTTTGGTCATTGGGGACTCTATTTTGAGGAATTTTAAGTTAGCAACACTAGTGACCATAGTCCAATGTATCCCAGCGGCAGAGCAGGTGACATTCATGTAAATTTAAAACTGCTGGCTAAGGGTAAGTATAAATATGGTAAGGTTGTAATTCACATCAGCAGTAATGACACCCTGTTACATCAGTCAGAGGTCACCAAAATCAATATTGTGTCGGTGTGTGAATTTGTGAATGTCTGTAGTTTTTTCTCATCCCTTCCCCAATCTGACCAATGATGACATGTTTAGCCACATGTTGTCCTTAAACCGTTGGCTGTCTAGGTGGTGTCCTGAAAACAGTGTGGGCTACATAGATAATTGCCAAAATTTGGGGGAAAACCTAATCTTATTAGAAGAGACAACATCCATCCCACTTTTGTTGGAGCCGCTCTCATTTCTAGAAATCTGGCTTATTTTATTAAACCCCCCAAAACATGACTGTCCAGAGTTGGGACCGGGAAGCAGAGTTGCAGTCTTACACGCCTCTCTTCAGTTTCTCTCCTCCTGACACCCCCAAAACCCCATCCCTATAGAGGCTGTGTCTGTTCCTAGACCACCTAAAATAAATCCACCAAAAATTAGTAAGAAAATGCCTTAACCTAAACAAATTCACAAAGAAAAAATTATATAACAATTTCAACAGCACCAAAGACCAAAACAATTAAATGTGGACTATTGAACATTAGGTCTCTCTCTTCTAAGTCCATGTTAGTGAATGATTTCATAATTGATCAACATATTGATTTGTTTTTTCTCACAGAAACCTGGTTGCAGCAGGAAGAATATGTAAGTTTAAATGAATCAACTCCTTCGAGTCAGACTAACTGTCAGAATCCTTGACACATAGGAGGAGGAGTGGCAGAGATCGTTAATTTTATTGTACAAATCAACCAAATACCTATACAGAATTTGAAAGCCTCACTCTTTGCCTCAATCACCCTGACTGGAAAACTCAAAAGTAAGTTTTATTTGTTGTTATCTCAGCCTGTCCCTTATTCAGAGTTTTTGTATGAACTCTCAGACTTTTTCCAATTTAGTGCTCTGTTTAGATGAAATAATTAAGGTGATTTTCATGTCCATGTAGATGTTGAAAATGACAGCCTCAAAGCTGCATTTAATTCATTATTAGACTCAATTGGCTTTTCACAAAATGTGTATGAACCAACTCACCATTTTAATCACACTCTTGAGCTTGTCCTAACATATGACACTGAACAAATTAATAGTATTTCCTGACCATTTCTTAATAACATTTGAGCTCACAATGATGGACTACTCAGCACTGCAGTAGATGTTTATTGAGTAATTTCCCCCCCGGGGATTAATAAATTATTTTGATTCTGATTATAGGAAAGTGCTGTGACTAAATTTAAGGAAATGATTCATCCATCATCATTATTTTCTTCAATGTTGTGTGCCAAAACAATGTGTGGCAGCTATCTAAACTTTACTTGCACTGAGGTTGGTCACCGGACTGATGACTTCACAAATTTATTTACAAATAAAATTTCATCCATTAGAGAATAAATTATTTATACTCACTGAACTGCTATTTTAAGTGTGGCAAATTCAACTGCTGATGTTCGTTTCGACTACTTCTCTCCAGCTAACCAAAGTACTTACTTCCTCCAAACCATCAACGTGCCTGTTAGATCCCATCCCAATACGACTGTTCAAAAAGGTTTTACTATTAATTAATGGTTCAATATTGAATATCATCAATTTATCTTTATAAATGGGCTACATCCCACAGGCTTTAAAAGTGTCTGTAATTTAACCACTACTTAAAAAGCCATTGTTTGACCCAACCTTAATAGCTAATTACAGACTGATTTCTAACCTTCCTTTCATTTAAAAAAAATCTTGAAAGAATTGTTGCAGAACAACTGTATGATCACTTGCAAAGGAATGATTTATTTGAAGATTTCCAGTCAGGATTCAGAGTTAATCATAGCACAGAAACAGTACTAGTGAAGGCAACTAATCATCTTCTTATGGCCTCTGACAGGCCTCTATGCTTGTTCTTCTAGACCTCAGTGCAGCATTTGATAAAGTCGACCACAACATTTTACGACAGGTTAGAATACTGATATTAAAGGGAATGCATTACGTTGGTTTGAATCTTATTTATCTGACAGATTCCAAATTGTGTACGTAAACAAGGAGTCTTCCTCACACAAAATAGTGAGTCATAGAGTCACACAGGGTTCTATGCTGGGACCAGTACTCTTTATGTTATGCATGCTTCCCTTAGGCAATATTATTAGAAACAACTGCATGCATTTTCATTGCTGTGCAGATGATACTCAGCTATATTTATCTATGAAGCCAGATGACGCAAATTGATTAGTTAAACGACAGTCATGTCTTGAAGACATAAAGACCTGGATGGCCTATAATGTTCTACTTTTAAACCCAGACAAAACTGAGGTTATTGTATTTGACCTTAAAAACCTCAGAAACACTCTTTTTAATCAGATACTTACTCTGGATGGCATTACTTTGGCCTTCAGCGATACTGTGAGGAATCTTGAAGTCTTTTTTGACCAGGATATGTCTTTTAATGCTCACATTAAACAAATACAGTATGCAGGACTGCCTTTTTTTCACCTCCACAAAATTAGAAACCTCCTGTCTCGGAGTGATGCTGAAAAACTAGTTCATGCATTTATTACTTCTTTGTTCAATAATTGTAATTCATTGCTATCTGGCTGTTCTAAAAGCTCCCTAAAATGCCTTCAGTTGATCCAAAATACTGCAGCGAGAATACTGACAGGGACTAGAAAGAGAGATCATATTTCCCCTATATTGGCTTCTCTTCACTGGCTCCATGTTAAATCCAGAATTAAATTTGAAATCCTTCAACTCACACACAAAGTCTTAAATAATCTGGCCCAATCCTGACCATGTCAGGAACCCTAAAATTATCGTTGATAATTCTTGCTCTTCACCTGATAATTCAAAACCCTCGACTAAATACCATATTTTCAGCACTTCGCTCTCAGAGTGCCATCCTACTTGTGGTTCTTAAAGTTTCTAAAAGTAGAATGAGAGGCAGAGCCTTCAGCTATCAGGCCCCTCTCCTGTGGAACCAGCTCCCAGTTTGTATTTGGGAGACAGACACCCTCTCTACATTTAAGATTAGGCTTAAAACTTTTGTTTTTGTTAAAGTTTATTGTTAGGGCTTAGGTATGCCGCAATAAGTTTAGGCTGCTAGGGGGGCTCTTCCTATTGAAAGGGAGTTCTTCCTTTCGTAAAGTCTCTGAGAGCTTGCTCGTAGAGGATTGTCTGATTGTTGGGGTTTTTGCTCTAAAATGTTTACCTTACAACCTTACCTTAAAGGTCTTTGAGGAGACCGTTGTTGTGAGTTGACACTAAATAAATAAAATTGAATTGAATTGAATTATATCGTGCTTTTCAACTCTGAACACTTAAAGAATTTTTACTACAAGCCTCAGTCACCCTGTCACACATACATTCACACCCCAGTGGCTGCATCAGGAGCAGTTTGCAGTTCAGTGTTTTACCCAGGGACACTTTGGAGCAGCCAGGATCAAACTACCAACATTCTTGATGGAGGATGACCTGCTCTACCTCCTAAGACACAGCCACCCCAAAATTAAGTGTTAAAAGCAACAGAGAAGATTATTAAATAGAGAGCATGGATGTTTTCAAGTAACTTCAAAGTTGATAGTTGTAGGATCGACCTGACAGTCAAATGTCCATACACAGCTCATAACTTGTGTCGTGCATTCTACCAGTAGTCAGCATCAGTTTTATGGTAATTTCATTGCATTAGTAAAATTGTTTTTAGCAACCTATGTTTATCACATTTTTTTTAAACTGCCTCATATTATGTGTTAGAAGCTTCCTTTTAATGATAGATGACCTGTTTTGTCATTTAGGTATGAGAACTTGTTGTATTGAAGAGGAAGTAATGATAAAAACAAATGACAAAAACAAAGCATTGCTCCAATAGCTATGGATCATTACCACAAGACACCATTAATTTAAATTGAAATTTAGCTTCCACTGTGTGATTCAGATTCCTTCAGCTCATTGTTTCAGTCAAAAAGTGAATTAAATGGGTAGAAAGAAATGACCAACTAGAAGCTTAAATATCTTGTCTTAATTCATAGGTATGCTTTTCATTGTCATTCTACACTGAGGATTAAATTTATAAGAAGAAACAAGAGATGCTGGAGGTCTCCTGTATTTGAGAAATGTTAGGAGATTAGCTCGTTGGTGGATGTGTTTCTTCAAGTCTATGTTATGGATTCTATTGTTCTTCCATGAGGAATGATATATTTATACTGATTAGGCCAAAATGGAGTTAATGAGGCATGCTACAGGAAAAAAAAACCTTAATTTAAAGTTGCCCTCTTCTGAGTTGAAGGTGACTTCTCTAATCAAACCCAACATGTAATTCAGGGCTCAATGGATCCTGTTGCCTCTGGAAATTTAGTAAAGTTTCGCTCTCAAGGTTCTGATGTTGGTAATAAACCCATCAAGGCAGTTTGTGACAACAAAGGGATTCTGGAAGGAACACTCACAACTGGGTGAATAAAAACATGTTTTAGAAATGCATAACCTTGAAGTTTATTTACCAAAAAGAACCTATTAGCAGCAGTGTTACCTAAGAGGCATAGCTGAATTCAAGAAATACTCTTGTTACTGTTCATATCATGAAAGCAAAAGGCAAACATAGACAGGATAATAATTCAGAGATCATTTAACTGACATTAAAAAAAAACTCTCTTATTTTAGATACTTTCATTTTCTAACCAGGTTGTTAGTTCATGCTTGTTTAAAATGAAGTCAATTTTGAACTTTTCAAATTTAAAGGTTATCTCTCCATCAAAGCCAAATATTGGCTGTATTTGTACAGCAATTCTGTTCTGGGAGATGACAGATGGCCAGACAAATTCCAGTTTCATGACACTGGAGCTGCAGCTTTACATTTAAACTTTATGAAATTACTGTAGATATATGCATAGTCAGTCAAAGAAGGATAGGGGTGGCATAAAAAAAACAAAGCACTCACAGAATAAAGCCTCCTGGGTATCTGTTGTAATAAAAACTGACACTCACAGAGCATTTTGGATAAATGCATTGTTTATTGATTTGTGACACTGAACTACTGACTGTGTTTTTGTACCAAAGATGAAAAATGATTTGGCACACTACTCATTTATTTATTAAATGGAATATTCTGTTCCCCGGATAGGAAGGGGAATTGCATTGCTGTTTCTGTTTTGTGTTTATTGATTTGTCTAAAGCGTTCGATACAGTAGAGTACTCTCTTCTGTGAGATTGCTGCAGATTAGCTGCTTTTGAGGCAAATGCATGTAATTGGATTCAGAGGCATTGTGTCTCATCAACTGATCCAAGGTTTGCTACTTGGAGCACAGAGTTCACATTAAGAAACCCTATATATAAAAACATGTCTGGGTATTTCATTGTGTCAGAGCAGAGTTGGGGAATTGTTAACTCAGCTTTCTGATCCAAGAATGTGGTAGAAGTGAAGAGGAGAAATTTTAAATTTATTTCAACAGTGTCGTTTATAACAACATCACCCTTAGGAAGTTCTGAAATACTTTAAACATTTTAAGACTGGAAAAACTATAGGTCACACAGGTTTGAAAACACACTAACTCAAAAAATCAATATACTAGCCACTTGCTAGTACCAGGTTGGTCCACCTTTTGCCTTCAGAACTGCCTTTGTTTTTTTCAACAGATTCGACAAGGTGCTGGAACATTCTCAAGATTTGGGTCCATAGTGACATGATAGCATCACGTCAGTTATTGCAGAGTTGTCGGCTGCACACTGTTAAGGCAAATCTCCCGTAACACCATAACCCAAAGGTCCTCTGTTGGGCTAAGATTTGGTGATTGTCGAGGCCGTTTGAGTACAGTGAACTCATTGTCATGTTCAAGAAAACAGCTTGAGATGATTGGAGCTTTGTGACATGGCACATTATACTGCTAGAAGCAGCTATTAGAAGATGGGTACACTGTGGTCAGATAGGGATGGACATGATCAGCAACAATAGGCAGGCTGTGGTGTTTAAATGATGCTTAGTTGAAACTAAGCAGCACAAAATGCACCAAAAAATATCCCCCACACCATTAAACCACTACCACAAGCCTGGACTGTTGATACAAGGCAGGATATATCCATGCTTTCATGGTGTTTAAGACAAATTTTGACCCTACCATCTCAATGTTGCTGCAGAAACTGAGACTCAACATACCAGGCAAGATTTTTTCTTATTGTCCAATTTTGGTCAGCCTGTGCAAATTAGCCTCAGTTTCTTATTCTTATGTTTTAATGTAAATTTTAAGTGGGCTGTCAGAGGTTTTACTTGATGTAACCAACTTAGGTCACAAGGTGGCACCATTTTTAAAATTGTGTTTGCTCCACCAAGATATTGACAAATGCATTTTGGTCTAGAGTGAGTTCATTTTTGCTCGAGACTGAGCTGGAGATACAGGGAGGATGGCGATGTGAGCCTCACTGTGCAAAGTAATTGAAGTTGTGGGCGTTAATGAGCAGAATTTGAGGAGTGGGCAGAGATGATATGTCCTTACAGGTGTCACAAGATTATGTGACACCTGTAAGGACATGTATTTATTTAAAAGAATAAATTGGATTTTGGTTGTCATTATGTAGGTTTAATCCATTCGTCCATCTTTTGCCTTTTATTTGTGTAATGGAGGCACCAATCTAAGCAAAGATGCCCAGATCCTCACCCCATCTCCAAGGCTCTGGACAACCTTTGGAAGAAACTAATTTCTGCTGCTGTAATGTGTGATCCCATTCTTTCAGTCACTACTCAGAGCTTGTGATCATAGATGACGGTACAAACATAGATCAACTGTTAAATCAACAGCTTCACTTTTATGCTTAGCTTTCTCTTAACCACACCAGCATCCACATCACTGCAAATGTACCACTAAAATGGGTTTATTCATCAAGTAGGAATTTGGGGATTTTTGGGATTAAAGGAAGACCAAAAATACAGCCACTTATACCTACAACCACCCCGGGAGCCATTTTGACTCTCATTGCTATCAAATGCTGCAAAATACTGCATTCAGTAGTCGTCACATGCCTGGCTGCCTCACAACATGTGTTGTTTCACACATTTTGATACCATAAGCCAGCCCTAGCTGGATGACATTCATATCTTTATATATGGAGCTATAGTTACATAAAAAGGGAAAAAATATAGCAAGACTGAAGGGTGAAGCAATGGATATTGAGCTATGGCAGAGCAGGTGACCAGATGTGTGGGGAAACGGGTGGGTTGCTGGCTTTGGGAAACAGTGGGAGAACTTTAGCTGAACTGAGCAGAGTACAAATCTGTCAAACTAATCTGCCCAAGTAAAAAGCAAAATCCGGTAGAGTAGCTGAATCAGACTGGTTTTAGACCAATGGATCAGAGCTGAGGAGATGAAGGACTGCAGACTGAGGCAAAGCACCATGCACCGGCACACAGGCACACAGAGCTAGCTATGGTGAAGAGGTGAAGTGCAGGGTGTGGAAACTTTCACTGTTCTACTTTTACAATAATTAATGTTTTAAAATGTGTTTCATTTTTTGTAGTAACTGTGTTATGAATTTTAAAATGTGGGAAATGGTCTGTTCAATCTGTTTCCTGCCTTTTTAAGACTTTTTTTTTCTATATTTAGCATGAGTTATAACACACATTATCCAAAATTAGTTCTAACTTTTTCATAATGTTCTTCTTCTACATTGGATTAATGAATGTGTTTGTTACTGTGTTCTTCATTATAGCCTTTGCACAAACGGAATAATTGCATATAGTAGGTGCGGGTAGCTTCTCTCCACTTCTGTGCAAACACAGTAGGTGAGACAGAAAGAGACAGCAGGGAGTATCCTAGATTTGCCACTTCCAACATGAAGAGAAAGGTTATACTAGCCAGAGAGCAGCCAGTCACAGGAGACATATAGCAATGACTTCAGTATTTAATGGAAATAAGTGGACAGACATCAGCTGAATTGACAAAAAGGATTTCAGTAATTACATTTGCTTTTATTTTCTAATTCATTTTAATTAGTTTTTTGAGCTGGTTTATGTGTAACTGATGGTAACAGTAGGATAAGATATTAAATGAGTAGCTTAAAACAGTGTCAGCTATTTCTGAACCTTGTTAAATTCTGCAGATTGTGTTTGCAGTTAGCAGCTTTAATGAACAGTTGAACAAGTATACCTTTCTCTTTATTTCTCCCTGGGATGGCATGTCCTGGTCCAGCTTGTCTTGTTTTTTTGTTTTTTTTTTTCCCCCCCTTTCTATTTGTGTGTATTGTGGTATGACTGATTGAGTGATGTTGGGCCGCCCTGTTTGGTGTGTGTGCGAGGGGGAGGCCAGCCTTGCTCCAAGGGGGTGGGTCACCCACGGCCCCTGGTCTGGTCTGCCTTTCCTGCCCTCTGTTGGGGCTGGGGGGACTGGGGTGCTTAATGAGTCACGTGAGAGATGGCTCTCTCCCTCCGGGGGCAGTCCCCTGCCTCCCGGTCTTATATATTCTGACCCCAACCCCCACCAGCCTCTTTGTGGGGGGGGTCCTGGGTGCCACTTGGCTGCAGAGGGAAGTGCCATCCACGTGGCTCTGGTCTCTGTGAACTGAGGTCACCTGACCCTCCTTTTTAATTACAATGTAGACACTTAGGCTTATTACATGTCACTCCACACATAGGACCTTGGGGGGCAGGAGAACAATCCAGGGTCAGGTGGGTGGGGCTGCGGAGGTAGCCACGTTCACCTTCTCATTGCCATCTGCCCCTCAATTTTACTTTGCACCTTAGACACAGAGGGTTTTGGGGGGAGGTGTGAGGAGATGCCACAACCTGACGGTGCATCTTTTTCTTTTCTCTTCCTTTTCTCTCTTTTCTTCTCCTCTCTTTTCTTTTCCCTACCTGTCTGCTCTGGCAATAAATAAATAAACAAAGAAAGAAATGTATCAACAAGAGGAGCCTGTAGAGTTTATGGAACTCCTTTTGTCAAATAAAATGTGTTTGGTGTTTGGCACAACAAAGCATTCAGACCATGATTCCTCTTGCTAATGCTGCCAGACAGGACAGGTCTTTAAGAAAAAAAGAAAAAAGTATACCTAATGACGTTGTTGGTGAATTTAAGGAAAGTTTATTAACAATTCCAATTTCAAATTCACTGGTTTAAATGACACTACAGAAGACATTACAGTACACAGTGTGGGTGTAATGTCTGTAGCACTTGGATAAAGATATCACTGGTCAACTGTGATGCAAAATAATAATACACTAGTAATAATAATAATAATAGACAATAATAATCACAACCATTCTAATAGCATTCACAACATAATTCAAACAAAACCAAACAGAGAAGAAAGTTTACAGCACAAATAAAGAAATAAAAGGGAACAAAAGCTATACATAACCACCTTGATGAAGGGCCCAACTAAAACAAAATTCATATGAAGATGAGCCACAGCAAAAAGACCACAGCAAAAATTAACACAGAAGCAAATCTTCACAGTAACCATGTAAAATGTAAATGAGAGAAGACATGTGTCATCAAGATGAGACAGAACCCAGTCAGAAATTGTTTTTTAAAAATATACTGTTGAAACAGTTTGATAAGAACATGGCAGTGTAAAGGCATAACAGTACAGAGAGAGGACAGCAGTTCCACCTGGGAGAGGTGGCCTGGATTTTAGAAAAGGCTGTTCCCAAGGTGCACAGAACAGTGTTTGAGTACTTGAAAGCAGAGGCGCCATTTTCCAGACAGCACGAAGACCTGCGGCTCAATCACTAGCAGCAGGCCAGAGATCTGAAGGGAAAAAATTACATTTAGCTGGAAGCTCAGAGAGAGCAAAATGACACTGGAAAAATAACTTGTGGAAGCAAACCTCACACCAAAAGTGGAGCTGCATCAAGCAGGAGCTCAAAGGGGAACGTTTACTCTGTATATGCAGTCAGATGAGCCAGCTCCATCACACACAGAAGTGAAAATGGGGGCAATTAACAGGAGAAAGAAAGGAATAAATAGAGAACACTAAAGTCAAACAATTGATGCACTCGAAAATACATTGACCTGTTATGTATTTAACTTGCATTAAATTCCCCTTTGCATTTTCAGTTTATAAACAATACATTTATTGAGATGAATTATCAGCAAAAGACAGAGCAAACCTTTCAAATTTTAAATACATATTAACCATTTCACGTGTTTAAAATATATTGGAAGAAACTGCCATCCCATCTGGGTTTGCTTGAGTCATATATGTTTGACTGACAGCTATGCTTCACATTAATACTAGATCTGCCAAGAGGGTCATTTTGACTACTTTATCATTTTAAAATCCTGTAAATCTGTGAAAATATGATCCCAAGCTCTGTGTTTTTTGATACCATTTTATTTTAGCACAACTAATACCATGTGTCAAAAATGGGTTTTTAACTTTTCCATAATTTTCATTTCTACATTAGTTAAATTATTACTGTATGTATTAGTCATTGTCTCAGTCTTATAATTGGAAATATTAGATGAAAACTAACAACCTAACTACTTAAAAAATTACCTATTTGCCATTGCTACTGTTTCAGGATGTGGTCAAAATTATCGTTTGGTGCTTTAGGTAGTTTGGAATGTTGTCAGTTGCAGTCTTAAGTTTATTACAATGTTTATCTTAAAAGTATGTAATTCAAATGGCTGGAACAAATAAATACACTTAAAATGAATATGAGCCATAACTATTTTTAAGCTAATGTATGCATTCCCTAACAACATTCCATCACACACATCCACATAGGCTCAGAATTAAGCATATTTCAAAGTTGCTGCCACAGTGTGTATATTAGGTTCAGCTGTGTGGTAAAAACTGATTAATTTATTGTCACCAAATCCCTCTGTACCTCCCCTAAAGCATACATGACCCATTTCTTTTCCTATATCAATGTAGAACTTTCACACCAGAGTCCTGGAGGAAATTAATATGTGCCCTAAATGCAGCAAATGATTTACCACTTCCATCTGTTTAACCTTCTTGGCACAATAGTTTGATTCAAGACATTAAAATAACACAGAGAAACATTAACCCTTTCCTCAGTTCTACAGGAATGGCTACATTTTAAAAACAGAGATCAACTGTATGTAGCAGTATACAAAGAGCTTTAACTGACATGGTACATGCATAGAAATAAATTGACATCATGAAGAACAGATACCAAAATGGATATATAGTTATATGAAAAAGAAAGTACACCCTCATTCAATTCTGAGGTTATATGATAAGGACATAATAAAAAGTTTTCTAGCAAGTCTCAAAATTTTTAATTGTTACCTCAGGTGGAAAACAACCCACAGCACATCCCACCGTGTCATTATTTATTCAACAAATATGAATCCAAAATGCAGAAGCCATGTGTGAAAAACTAAGTACACCCCCATGAATCAATAGCATATAGAACCACCAGCGACAGCAATAATTTGAAGTCTTCTTTGTCTTTATGACTTTATTAGTCTCTCACCTCATTGTTGAGGCATTCTGGACCACTTTTAGTTACAGTGTTTCAGTTGATTGAGGTTTTAAAGGTTTTTGTTGAGGCACAGCTCTCTTAAGGTCCTGCCACAGCATTTAAATTGGATTAAGGTTTGGACTTTGACTGGGGCTTTGCAACACATTGATTCTTTTCTTTCTTTTTTTTCAGTCATTCTGTTGTAGATTTGTTGATGTGTTTGGGATCATTGTCCTCTTGCATGACCCAGTTTAAATCAGACAGATGGCCTCACATTTGATTCTAGAACCTTTTGGTATACAGATGAGTTAATGGTCAACTTAATCACTGCAAGATGCCCAGGTCCTGTGGCTCCAAAATAAGCCCAAATGCTAACTGAGGCCTGTAGAGTCTGAGATGTAGTTATTAGGGTTTTTTTTTGCAGTTTCTCTGAGCATCTGACCTTAGAATGAATTTGCTGGGACATCGACTCCTGAGAAGATTAGATTTGTCTTAAATGTTTTCCACTTGTGCATCATCTTTCTCACTGTAAAGTCTCGTCTCGTCTCGTCTCGTCGTCTACCGCTTTTCCGGGGGTCCGGGTCGCGGGGGCAGCAGTTCGAGAAGAGAAGCCCAGACTTTCCTCTCCCCAGCTACCTCCTCCAACTCTTCAGGGGAGACACCCAGGCACTCCCAGGCCAGCTGGGAGACATAGTCTCTCCAGCGTGTCCTAGGTCTTCCCCGGGGTCTCCTCCCAGAGGGACGTGCCCGAACCACCTCAACTGGTTCACCGTGTTTTCTAATAACACTGCCTAAGGGAAGCATGTATAAAGAGTATTGGTCCCACCACAGAACCCTGCGGGACTCCATGACTAACTTTTGTGTGTGAG
>VUQH01047649.1:17027-31153 GCA_015106775.1 Etroplus canarensis
GAAGCCTTTCCCAGCGTTGGAAACTTCAAGGACGTTCTTTGCAGCCGTCGGTCATCCTGCTACTCTCTACAACAGGAGGATTTTACTTATTCAGTCATTTCTAATGGAGCTGATACTGTTGCCTCTCGGGGGGGGGGGGGCAGCTGTAACTCAATAGCAGTGCAGATGTTCAGTGAGAATCCGCCAGATAATATTGAAGCGTCTTGTCAAACAGTGGGGGAATGGAATTCGGTGTGTTTCGCATGTGAGTGTGTGAAGGGAGTAGTTGTTTTAAGGACTCTGATGACTTTCAGTGTGATCAGCTGGTTGGAATTTGAACTGGAAAGATTCAGTGACAAAAAAATAATAGCTCTCTTGAAAGTATAAACATAAAACAGCAATGAGAAGAATGCGTTCTTTCGTCCGCTCGCGTTCCTGGCGTGCAACATCTTGTCATGTCATCACACGGACTGACGAGCCTACCCAGAGAGTTTCAGCTTGGAGCTGGCGCTTGAACTTGGAAGGTGAGCTTAGCTGACAAGCTCAGATTCGGATGCTTAAAGTCTAAGATGATGATTTGGAGCATTATTCAGTAGCAAGGACCACAGCCCCGAATGAAGAAAGTTTATCGATAACGAAGTAGCGAGAGGCCAGTGGCCAGTGGCGTGGGGAAGGCCTTGCCGAGGATTGGCTGCAGATCTCCGCGATGCCTTTGAGGGAGGATGACAAAGAGAGAGACAGAGGTGGAGGGTGGGGTACAGGTCTGTGGGTTATAGATCTATGACAGGAAGGGGAGTGTTTCAGGTGCGGGCCCGCTTTGGAACTGCAGATAACTTTTCCTCCCTTTTCCTCACAGACTGAAACTCACACTGTGATCAAGCAACCCAGATCTGCAAAGTTTGGTATCACTCACGATCAACCACAAACTTGTCGAATTTTATACTTAACCTTTCTGTAGGTGCGTGCTAAAATGCTAAAATCAGCTCGCAATGTTACAGAGCTCTATGACGGTGACAGGAGTGCGCACTACTCACAAAACATTAAGGATATTCAGCTTTCGGGTGAAATTTCAGGATGAACCTAAAATGCACTATAACCTTTACAGGTGACCTTAATTTGACCTCCTCTACACTTTTGAATGCACAATCGTGTGTGCTTCAGTACTTTTTGCATAACTTGCTGTTCTCTAACAAGTTGCATAACGCCGACATTCACATAACTGGTGTTTGATCCATGAATCGACCAATAAATGTTCTGGTTCATTAGAACTGGTAATTAAACAGTCGTCTTCATCATGCTGTTCACATTTTGACATCATGAGACCAAGACGACGCCTAACATCTGATCAACAGTACCTCGCCACTGCGAGGCTTCAAACAGGATGTTCTCAGAGGGAAGTGGCCACTGAGCTTAGAGTGTCACAGAGTGTCATCAGCAGGTCGCAACAGAGACTCAGAGAGACTGGAAGAGTCACACAAGTCAAACTGTGATTGATGGTCAAGGTCACATGACAAATTATTGAGACATTGACATTTTTTGTTGTGGTATACCCACCACTGTTGTTGGCTTTTGTTTCAATAAATTGTTAGAGATGAGGAAATCACCACTGCGTGCTTCTACTTAAATGTCCTACTTTCATGATATAATATCACTGTAGCGTCAACTTTTTACATTTTCCCTAAATTTCACCCAGCAGCCAAATATCCTGAACTTTTTGTGAGTAGTGTATATACAAATGCTTAGCCTGAATGATGACATTAAGAGGGCAGGCTGCCCAGCATACGTTTTAGGGCAATTGTTTTTTTTTTTTGTTTGTATTATAGCCTCTGTGCACAACCGCAGTGAATTTTAAATCAAACCCTCAAAATGTGATCAGAGTGGAGAAGTTTGGCTTTAATTTAAAGGATCTGGCAAAAGTAATTACAGCCATTTTTTTGCACAGATTCCTTGTAGCCCAGATGGGAAGAGAAAGGTATGGAGAAGGAAAGGAACAGCTCATGATCCAAAGCATACCACATCATCTGTCAAACATGGTGGAGGCAGAGTTATGGCATGGGCATGCATGGCTGCCAGTGGAACTGGGTCACTAGTGTTTATTGATGTGACTGCTGATAAATGTAGCAGGGTACATGCAGAAGTGTACAGGTCTATACTCTCTGCTCAGCCAAATGCCGCAAAACTGATTGGACAGTGCTTCGCTAGCCAAAGCGTACTGCAAAGGCAACCTAAGAGTTTGTCAAAGCAATGAAATGGGATACTCTTCAATGACCCAGTCGGTCACCTTATCTCAACCCAACAGAGCAGCTTTTCAGTAACTGAAGACAAAACTGAAGGCAGAGAGACCCACAAACAAGCAGCAACTGACGGCCGCTGCAGTAAAGGAGCATCTGAAGGGAGAAAGCACAGCATTTGTTGATGTCCAAGGGTTCATCCATGGGATTGTTTTTAATACTTACAGCCTCTGTCACACTTTGACAATTTAACAAGCGTATGCTGACATATAAACAAATCTTCAAATATGCTGGCGTAAAAGGCGAAAAAGTTATTGGTAACTTTAAAAGGCGAAAAAGTTATTGGTAACTTTTGTATGAGTTAAGAGCATGCTGCAGTACACCAGTATACATGCATGCACAAAATTTCCGACGTACGCCAGCGTATGACTCGTACGTTTCGCATACACTGGCCATATGTTGCAGGGACGTTATGCATATGTTGACTCACGTTAGGTTGAAATATGTCTATTATGTCCAGCGTTCCTAAAACATATTAATAACCTATGAATAATGTGTTTTTAACCTATGTGTAACATATATCAAACTTACCTCCAACACATATTGACATTTGTAGACGTATTTGATGTGTTCCAGTTGTACTAAACGAGTTTCTAAAGTCCCCGTCACACCATGACGATTTAACAAGCGTATGCCAGCGTAGGAGAAAACTGCGGATTCGTCAGTTACTTTCTTGGAAGGATTTCTTGTAGTTAAGAGCACGCATAATTACGCTGGCCTGCGAGGTAGTACGGTGAGGTTGCCACAAAGTTTTGAGCATGCACAAAACCTCAGATGCTCGCCAGTCGTATGGCTCTTCCTCCCGCATACGAGGACCATGTGTTGCAGGTACTTAATGCGGTCGGAGACTCACGTAACTCAATTGTCGAAATGCGTGGCGATAATGTCTAGCAAACCCAAAAGGTATTAATAACCTATAACATGTTTTTAACATATGTGTAAGATACATCAAACATACCTCCAACACATTTGACGTGATCCAGTTGAAATGAACATGTTTCTAAACACACAGCTGCCGAATAATGCGTATGTGGTGCGTTTATGGGGAGTGGTATAAATGGGCTCAAGTTGTGAATGCTGGCATATATGTTATGTATATACATCCGTATGCCAGCGTTTCAGGGGAATTTGAATGCATCGGCATAAGCTTGTTAAATCGTCATGGTGTGACAGGGCCTTAACATAAGGCTACCGTATAATGGCGTTTGTGTTGCGTTTAAGGGAAGTGGTAGAAATGGGCTTCAAGTTGTGAATGCTGGCAATACGCTAGCATTGGTTGGTATTATTTTTTATATATGTTAGCAATGTGTTATGTATACATCCATATAACATCATTGTTCAGCGTATGCCAGTGTTTTAGAGGAATTTGGATGTGTCGGCATACGCTTGTTAAATCGCCATGGTGTGACAGGGCCCTATACTAAAAAATAAGTTAGTTTGTTCCGTTACTTTTGAGACTCCGAATTTTTGGGGACTATGTATGAAAATGGCTGTAATTTGTAGTTCCCAAAGAGTTAATATCATTCTTTTGTCAAACCTCTTGAATTAAAACTGAAACTCTGCATTTCTGACTGTTTTGACTGTTTGGTTTAAAAACCACTGTGGGCTTTACAGATGCAAAAATGGCAAAATAAAAGCATCATCGTCCCCAAACGTAAAGACCTAACTGTATCGACAGCTGTCCAAGAACATTTTGTCCGCGATATCGACACAGTTGATTTACTACTTTACAGTCCGCTCTCTCGTAATTTAAAAGTGTGGTCACCAGGCTGGTGAGGTTGGTCTGGTGTGGCTGTCCTCAGTGCCATTCAGCTGTCTCGAGTCTCTCGTCCCACGGCTGGACAGAATCCAGTTTCACCATACTGCACTGCAGCTGGCAGCAGTGCTCCTGCTCTGGAGATCCACTGTGAACTCAAGGGCCAGTCTAACCAGAACCCACGGCAGGTGGCAAAATGGTGCTGCGATGCTACACTCGCCAAGGCGGCAGAGCAGAACAGGGGCACTTATCCAAGATACTTACTGAAGAGGCAGCAAGTTCCTCATTAATCATTGTCACAAAATATTTATGGGATTATTTAATAATTTATTTTAAAACCTTGGGTGCACCTTGCTCTATGCACGCCCCTGCATCACTGCTGCCACAAGGGAGCTGCTCTGGGAAACCAGAAGTCTCGGGTGATCACGAAAGGCGGATTCTGCCCCGGTATGGTGAGTCTGCCGCTTCGAGCAGGGAGGGACGTGCCGTTTGAATAGCCCCTGTTCGCCCTCAGTTGGCTGTCAGTGAAAAACAGGACAGCTGCACTCAGACCTAACTCAAACACAGCTGAGCATAAGTGGCTCTGCCTGTCACTGACATGCACAAACCAAATCAGAAGAATTTAGTGGTTAAAGTAAGACAAAAGGAGATTTAATTGTTGGAGGTCAGAATACTCTTTATAAAGAGATGTGCTTTTAAGCTTTACGAGCTCTGTAGCTGGTGTAACAAACCGAAGATGCAGCTCAAATGCTGTCGCTCCTCTGCACCCCTACAGACTCATCCAGACAGTCTGTATATACAAAACCCTGGCATGTTGTCTCCGCTGTCACTGACGGGTGTTAAACTAGGCTCTCCTGAAGCGTAAACGGGATGTAAACAGGCTCGGACGCTCAAGGAAAATGCCACTTGTGTCAAGAGTTTTGACAGTAAACACCGGGGAATGTTTACGCGTGGTTGGTCTGATTTGTTTGTTCACTTTTGGGCAAAGTCCTCTATAGTCAAATGGATTATAGCCGCGGACAGTTGTCTCAGCTGCAGGAACCTGGCGTCTGTCCCAGACGACATTTCACCCTGGTCACCTTCATTCATCGCACTTCCCCTTCATCACTAAAAGCTTTAAAATGGACGGCGAACTGACAGCTCGCTGATTCAGCGGCCTGGTTTTAGCGCTGTGGTTGGGACGGTGTGTTAGGTCAGGTTTGGAGAAATGGAGCCTGACGTGATGGAGTGGACGAATCTGTCTCTGGAAGAGGAGAGGCAGAAGACACTGACACTGAGGAAAAAGTGTTGTTCGGTTTTATGACGCACCTAAATCGCGACTAAACACAGTAAACGAGTCAAGTGGGATTTTACTTCTGCACAAGCTGGAGTGTGTCACGACGCGCAAGTGACTGTTCCTCTTAGCCGCGCCGAGTAAACGATCCCATTTCTCTCTGATTGGTTGACTAAAATTCAGACCAGTCAAAAAAAGTGTTGAAGACATATTAATGTACATGTTAACACTTACTAATGAAACTAACTTCAGAAAGTGGCTAACGATTTGAAGCAGTTTTTCTTTATCTGTGATTAATGTTTGTAGTGTAAATATGACAATGCACTCCTGATGCATAATATGGACTTAAATACTGGACCACACCTCTTAATCATTGAATTCAGGTGTTTTCTTCAGTCCGATTGCCTTTAAAAACACTGTAAAAGAATAGGTTAAGAAGAGTTTACTGAATTTGATTGTGGTGCTTTGGCCTGGTGGGATGCCACCAGGCCAGCTCAAGCAATTTCTTCCTTCTTCGATATTCCTGGTTAAACTGCAAGTTGCATTATTGCAATTATTATTTGCCATTTTTGCAAAGTAAAAACATTTAGGAACCACAGCAACCCATGTTGCTTGTGTTACAGAAGCAATTTTGTGCTTCCAATTTTGTGGGAACAGTTTGGGGAAGGCCCCTTTTCTGTTCTAGTGTGACTGTGTCCCAGTGCACAAAGCAAGGTCTACAAAGGGATGGTTAGATGAGTTTGTTGTGGAAGAACTTGACTGACCCGCACAGAGCCCTGATCTCAACCCCACTGGATATGTAATATGTAGGTGGCCCAATATTTTTGTGCATACAATGTTGGTAAACCGATACAGAATACAATATGCACTGCAGTGGCCTTCTTCATTTCTACTACGTCCATTATTTAAACATTTATCATGGCATCATATATGTGGGTCTTTAACATCATACCATGATCATTCAAAAATTTCCAGTGGATGGTATACCACATCCAGTTTAGGCATTTATTCATATTGTTAACTAATACATGACTTTGCACCAGGATGAGTAAATAAAGAGAGAGCTTACATTTGATTGTGAGCGAGCAAACAAATGGGAGCATTATAGGGTGTTTCCTTGGCAATATAAAGCACCTCGAGGCGACTGTTGTTGTCAGTTGGTGCTATATAAATAAAACTGAACTCAATTGTCTGTTAAATTTCCTCATAGCATTTCTCTTTAGCAGCTCTTCTCCTGTAGCCATAAAGACTTCACTGAGTTCCCTGCCCTCAGCAGGTGTTTAGGTAGGCTACATGATGCAAGGCAATGCAAGCAACAAGGAGGGTCAGATACAGATACAGTATACTAATGATAAAACTCTGCAAAGGATTTTCATCCAAGTATTAAAACAGCCCTGATATTTAAAATAATAGGGACTATATATAAAAATGGCTGTAAATCCTAAGCAGTTAATACAATACTTTAGTTAAACCACTTGCATTAAAGCTAAAAGTATGCACTCGAATCACATTTTAATGGTTTGATTTATAACCCACTGCGAGGCAAAATTGTACATAAGTGTCATTGTCCAAATACTTAAGGCCCTAACTGTAGAATCACCTATTTCTTGGATGTCTTTGGCCTGCAGGAGGAAACCGGTGCCATCTGACACCAAACCCTTTTTATTAACTGGTTAAGCGTGCTCTGGAGGAGGTAGAAGCAAAAGTGATTTGTTCAGAGGAACCACAGATCAAAGAGAACGCCATCAGCAAGCGTGGCACACGTCAGTGCATCAGCCTCAGAGTATTCAGGGCCTTTAATCAATTCAGTGAGTGACTGATACTTTAAATGTAATTGGAATATGGCAGCTTATTTGTTGGCTGGACCTTTTCCTTGACATTTTTACAGCATTGAATGCAACCTGTTTATTATCTTACAGCCACGTCCGGAGACAGCGATCAGGCATAACATTATGACCACCTGCCTAATATCGTGCTGGTCCCCCTTCTGTTGCCAAAACAGCCCCAACCCGTCGAGGCACGGACTCCACCGGTTCACCACTGTTCCTTCCTTGGACCACTTTAGACTAACCGCAGACTGGGAACACTCCCGCAAGAGCTGCAGTTTAGGAGATGCTCTTACCCAGTCATCTAGTCATCACAATTTGGACCTTGTCAAACTCACTCAAATCCTACGCTTGCCCATTTTTCTCGCTTCTAACACACTGACTTTGAGGACAAACTGTTCACTTGTTGCATGATATATCCCACCCACTTACAGGTGCCATGATGAAGAGATAATCAGTGTTATTCACTTCACTTCAGTGGTCATACTGTAATGTTATGCCTGATTGGTGTATACAGCTATTTATTTTTTAGCAGATAGTTGGTGGATAGTGGACATTCTAGGCTGCAGGTGTGTAGGTAACTCTCTAATGTATTTATCTTCCCTCATACATTTATCAACAGTATAACTGAGGTTCAATTGTTGTACTCAGAGTAAAGGAAAGCTTAACTTGGGACCTCACTGACAGCTATTTTGCTTGCAAATCTAGTGTCTTCCTGCAACCCCTGTTCCAAAAAGCTTGGCACACCGCGTAACATACAAATAAAAACACAATGCAATGAATTACAAATATCAGAAACCAAGATTTTATTCACTGAAGAACATAGAAAACATATCAAATGTTGAAAGTGAGACATTTTAATATTTCATGAAAAATACCAGCTCATCTTGAATTTGATAGCAGTAACAAATCTCAAAAAAGTGAGACAAGGGCAACACAAGGATGGAAAAGTAGATGGTACTAAATGGAAAAATTAGAGAATAAGGGGAGCAAAGAGAAGCAAGAACAACTCAGACTACGGGATAGAGCTGACTATCATTACTGGATTATCAATGTAAACATTTTAAAAAGGAAAACTTATTTGTTTTCTCAGGTTAATACCAGTGTAATTTAAATCTGTGACATTTTAGAAAGTAATTTGAAGACCTCTGTGTAAAAAAAATCGTGGTGGGCATGTATTTTTCTCATTCCAAAAGGGATAAAATGGTCATATTCATACCTCATTGTAATTGAAACTTGGATTAATGTTAATACGGACCATGCATCAAATTCAAATTGACAACTGTTAAGTTCATCCTCACAAAAAGCCCTCATGACAGACATTGAATACGTCATAATTAACATTCTTCTATTGACCTATATTCCATGGTTTATTTTCCCCATGAGCTCCAAAAATCCCTCCCTGATCAGCAGGCTGAGAAGCTCTGAATGACAGAGCATCATTGATGGCTGCTCTCGTCCCTCAGGGGACTGGCTACCAGGAATGGGACCGGCTGGGTCAATGGTTAAATCAATGCAATGCCTCAGCTCTGACTGTTGTCCTCTCCTGATCTCACACCCTTTCTTCCCCTTAGGAATACTATGACAAAGGAGAGTACGTCATCCGCGAGGGAGAGGAGGGCAGCACCTTCTACATCATCGCGCAGGGAAAGGTAACATGTTTGGTGTTTGCTGAACAAGCCACACAAACGCAGAGGCACATAATTCAGCTTTTGATGTATAAAAAGACTCTCAAATAGCAAGTCTTATTTGTCTACTGATTCTAATATTAACCCTAAATGTTAGACTTGATTTTGAAGTTGTATCTGTTGCATCTATGTTTGGAAGTGCTTTAAAGCTGCATTCTTTCTAATGGTCAGTAGGGTGCGACTTTTCTGATTGCAAAAGGAAATCTTATTGTATGCAATTATATGAAAAAACAATCCTACATCTCAGTTTATAGCCACATTTTCTTGATGAGTTTATAGTCACAATTACTAGTTTTATGTCTTATTTAATAAAACATGGTGTTTAATTTGTGAGTCATGTCCCCAATTACAGTCAAATAAGGAATAAAGAAGGGGGCACAAACTCAGCTCGCGATGGGACGGTTGCATCAGGAAAGGCATCCATTGTAGAAACTGTATCTAATTATCGATGCAGATTCATCCACTGGGGCGACCCTTTGGGGAAATTGCAGGGAGGAGCTAAAGGCGCCTTTTAATGCTAGATGGCAATGGCTAAAATGCTAAACTTGAGGATTGAAAAGAGGAGTCCAACAAATCAGTGGGTGGCATCATTTGGTCCATCTATTCTACTGTGTATATAATCTACGGTGATTAATGCTGAGTTTGAATTTACAGCCGTGAAAAAGAAAGTACGCCCTCTTTCAGTTGTACTGTTTTAAGTATCAGGACATAATAATACAAATAATCTGGTTCTCAGCAGGTTATGGAATATTTAAATCTTCCCTCAGGTGTAAACTAAGACATGACAGACTCCATGATGTTACTGTACATATTTTTAAAAAATGAGCAAAAATGTAAGTACATCCCATTATTCAATATCTTGTGAAAACATCTGTTATTAGTAATAACTTGAAATAATCATGTTCTGTATGACTTTAGTCTCACACATCATTGTGGAGGAATTTTAGCCCACTCTTCTTTAAAACATTGATTTTGCCATTGAGGTTTGCGGGCATTCATTCAACTCTCTTTAGGTCCTGCCACAGCATTTGAATTAGGTTGAGGTCTGGGCTTTGACTGGACCATTGCAGCACCTTGAGTCCTCTGTTTTTCAGCCATTCTGTTATAGATTTCCTCCTGGATTATGAATCAGTGAATCGTTAATCAGTTTCAGCCAAGCTTTAACTGTCAATCAGACGGCCTCACACTTGACTCTAGAATATTTTGGTGTACAGAGGTCATCTATATGCCTGAAAGCTGCCCAGGTCCTGTGGCTGCAAAACAAGCCCAAATCATCACCCCTCCACCAGCTTGATAGCTGGTATGAAGTGTTTGTGCTGGTGTGCTGTGTTTGTTTTTCACCAAATGTGGTGCTGTGCATTATGGCCAGACATCACCTCTTTGGTCCAGCCAGTCCAATGGACATTGTTCCAGAAGTCTTGTGAATTGTTCAGGTGCAAATTCGTGAACCTAAGCTGTGCTGCCTTGTTCCTTTTAGAGAGGAGAGGCTTTCTCCTGGCAAACCTTCCAGGCGAGACATACTTGTTCAGTCTTTAGTCTGTAATTTAACATTTAACATGCTATCTGAGGCCTGTAGATTCTGAGATGTAGCTCTTGGAGTTTTTGCAGTTTCTACTAGCATTGCACAGTCTGACGTTGCTGGGACAGCCACTCCTGGGAACGTTTGTGGCATTGTGTTAACACACACCTGAAGTTCTGCCAGAACTTCTGCTTTTACAGAGGTGGTCACAGTGGCTGATGATCAATTAATCAAGTGCATTTGATTAGCGGCCCCTGGCTGCTACTTACCGTCTTAATTCCCACAGAAGCAGTAAGGGTGTACTTAGTTTTTCATAGACTGCTTCTGCATTTTGGCTTGGTTTTTGTTCAATAAAAAAATGACATGAGCTGGAATGTCATGTGTTGTTTTTCATTTGAGACTGTATGTTATTTTCAGACCTCCCAGTTCTTTATTATGGCCTGATATGTAAAACCTTAGAACTGCAAGAAGGTGTGCTGTTTTATCACGTGTAAATCTGTATTTCTCAGAAAGAAGCAAAAATGCTATCCTTACATGTTTCCTTCTTTGAGCACAATAGTCATTTCTGTGATTATTTGCTGCTGTAGCTGTAGTTAAACCAATTTCCAACATAGGTAACTTGTACTTATACTTTATAGTTATTGTTTAATTTATTCATTTATTAATAGCTAATTATCTAAGTATAATTTTCATTTAAGGTCTCCATTCAAACCTAAATAAATTACATTTTTACAAGTTAGCAGCTCTCAAATGAGGCCTGTTTTTTCAGTTTCCTTAATGAACATTACTGCTTCACTGCTATTATACATTAATATTTCTTACAGATTATTATAGCTTTACCGTTTGGTGAGTCAGTCTAACTTGACGTTCGTAGTTTTTGCCATTATTCCTTTCAGTTATAAAAATACATGACAGGTAAGCTGCAGTGCAGAGATTTCTAAGCCCGTTTCTGCAACAGTAACAACCATTAGCAGCTGAGACACAAGCCATAATCCTGTCCTCCAACAGCAAAATAAATCCTCCAGTGCTGTGGTTAGATAATACTGCGTGACGTCTCTATTGCACAGATCAGGACCCTGCTCCCGTATTTGCAGCAACGGCTTTTCTTATTACTCAGCCTGAGTGCCAAGTAGCTGCTGGAGCACTGCTCAACTCCTGAAGTTTTGCAGGATGCTGCTTTTATTGGTCCGTTTTCCTCTTAAATTTGGCATCCACAAAGCAAACAGCACTGCATACAACAATGTTTATAGCAAATAAATCTCCAGTGGAGTAGTTTATTGGACGTAGTTGTATACTTGACCCTTATCATGTTTAAGGTTTCTGATAATCCACAGAAGTAATGACCTAAAGGCAAGAGAAAATACAAACAAAATGAGCGGGTTTTCCTTTATAAACAGACTGACTCGGGCTAACAATATGCTGGCCAAACTGTACGTGAGTCTGGGGAGTTGCAGGGCTATGACTCACCCGCCAGTCTGTCTGATAAGTCAGCAACCTGACACCAGGGAAATGGAGAGGGGCCAGCGCTGTCCACAGGGGCCTCTCAAAATGCCATTATGAGTCGATGCGAGACTGCAGCTCCTCAGCGCTAAGCTAACCAAACCAAAGAGAGACACATGTTGTTTGGGAAGAAGGGGGCTAATACAGGAAATGGCTCCAGCCCCCTTGTACCTCCCTGAGCGAGGGTAGAAATAAACTCTGAGAGTGCCTGCCATCGGGAAAAACGGGGGAAGTAAAGGTCACAGGGGTCAAATGGGACACTTAGCTAAAACACACTTCGGCCGTTATGGCTGTGACGTCATTGTGGCATTTCTTCAGCAGCACGATGCCACGAGTGGGATGTTTGACCTCGACCAGGGTGGGCCAATGGTTTTTAAAGCCCCACAAATTACAGAGAAGCTTCACAACTCTCAGGCTGCTGGAGAGTTTTTGTTGAAGGCTGCTGCATTATGACCAGACAGAGAGTTCTGATTTACATCCTCTTTCAACTAATGCCTCCATTTAAAATATAAAGTACATCAATGCCACTAAATTACTGCTCAAAAAGGCTAACATAAGTACATTTGTTTGTATACGATACTGTGCAAAAGTCTCCAGGCACCTCTCATTTCTTTATATTTTGTTTCCAAGGATCCAGACTGTCTTGTAATTTTCAAAGTCGCCTTGAGCAATAGTTCTTGAGATCTTTCAAAGTTTCTCTTTAGACATTGGCTTCTTTTTCACTCATTTTCAGTCCAGTCTTTTCAGAGGACTGTTTTTTTGTTTGTTAAGCTACTTAACACTGATTTATGAATCATTTGGCATACAGAAGGCACCTAACATGAGGGATGAACCAGTGTTGTGACCATATATAACAGAACTGAACAAAGAACCAATTTTAAATTGTTATGTTTAGGCACTTCGTAGCATCCTGTCGCAAAAACACAAAATTTGTTCCCATTTCTGTAGTTGGATCTATGAAATGCACTAGTGATAACATAGTTTGACAAGCATACAATAGACAGCCGGAGGACAAAAAAAAGAAGTGGCAGGTCTCAAACACTATACAACAGATAAACAGTATCTGAAAGTCACGTCCTTAAGAAACAGGAAGAAGTCCAGCAAAGACCTGACACAGGACCCAAGAGATACATCTGGCCCTTCAGTTGATCCTTCTACTGTTCACCGAAGGGCCATCAGAAATGGTCTCAGTGGAAGCGTAGCTGTCAAGAAGCCATTTTTTAGGTTGGGAAAACAGTGAGGATGAGGCGTACGCAAGGACTGGACAGAAAATCAGTGGCAACAGGTCTTATGGAATGATGAATGGGCCTCAACATTACTGAAGCAGCATGGGATCATCTTGACACAGAATGGAACAAAAGGCAGCCAACATCCAAAGAAGAGCTTTGGAATGTCCTTCAAGAACCCTGGAGAACTACTTAAAGAAATGACAAGAAAGAGAGGTCAGGTTGTGTTGAAGAACACAGGTGGTCGCTACAATTGTATAAACTCTGTTTTTGTCTTATGTACTGTACTTCCATTTATATTTACATATTTCAGTAAATAATTGCCCCATTTCTCATTTTCTGAGAAAAATATAAAGAAATGAGGGGTACAGTACTTTTGCCCAGTACTCAGTACAATAATATTAAACTGATCAGAAGCATTGTAAATGACAGTTAATGGCTAATGGAATCAATCATGATTAGTCTTTGGATTTCAAGGGTATATCTTTTTATAGACTTATTTTCAGCAAGCATCATTTCTGTGTTCTGATGGCTTACTGTGTACTATGTTAAAAGGCTAATGGTTAAAAAGATCATTTCCAAATGTATGCTAGCAAAACTAAAGTTTTTCTTAATAATTAAATAAAATAAATAATAATTTAAAAAAAGCAAAACCTTGTCTAGTTAAGGGTCTTGAGCCTATGTGAGTCTCCAAAAGACTCAAAAAATAAGAACTTTCTTCACCTTTCTTTTTGTCTCGTCTCGTCTCGTTGTCTACCGCTTTTCCGGGGGTCCGGGTCGCGGGGGCAGCAGTTCGAGCAGAGAAACCCAGACTTTCCTCTCCCCAGCTACCTCCTCCAACTCTTCAGGGGGGACACCCAGGCGCTCCCAGGCCAGCTGGGAGACATAGTCTCTCCAGCGTGTCCTGGGTCTTCCCCGGGGTCTCCTCCCAGAGGGACGTGCCCAAAACACCTCCAGTGAGAGGCGTCCAGGGGGCATCCTGATCAGAAGCCCGAACCACCTCAACTGGCTCCTTTCGATGTGGAGGAGCAGTGGCTCTACTCTGAGTCCCTCCCGGATGACTGAGTT
>VUQH01047651.1:6896-21338 GCA_015106775.1 Etroplus canarensis
TTACTGTCTTCGACCCTGAGACATGGGAAAACAGACTCAGTAAGAGGAAGAGGAGAAAAGCTTTGTGCCTACAGTACAATCATAAGCATGTACGCAAGTGTTGCATGGACCATTATCTGCAAAAATTATGCAAGACAGTATAATCACAAGGTTTACAGTATGACTCCACCTATTTCTTATTACGGTGCTGCAGCACTACATGAACTAATTACAGTAGAAAATGGATTTTTAGCGAGGCATGTGTTTATGGCATTTGGGCTCTGGTGTGATATTTCCGATTTCATTTTGAGAAACTTTTCTTTCATCTTTACTGGATGTGTTTCTTCATTTCATATCTGTTTAAAGAGTCAGAGCTACCAATTTATTTATTATACAGTTCTTTATCCAAACTTTACCTGGCAAATCTCGATCTATATACAATGTACTATGTAGAAAATTGGTAAGATAATTATGAAACTGTTTATGTAACAATTAAAATGCCATATTTTCTCAGCAAGATTTTGATGAGCAGGAGGATGCTACATCAACACAAAATTATGCATGAAAAGTTTCTGAGCTTTGGGGAGTCATATTTTGAAAATGGTGATTAGCAACAACATTGTGTTAACAGATGTGTTTTTGGTCATAGCAATAAAATACAATCAAACCTAATCTGCCTAATCGTAATGAAGCAACCATGGCATATTATTGTCCGCTTAAGTGCGCTTAGCTTCAAACTTAAGCAATTTTAATTTTTATTTTTCCATCTGTCAGAGAGAATCATGCAACGAGTTTCCTAGAAGACAATCCCCTTGTTCTTAGTTTGAAAGTTCAGTTGCTGCTAACCCTTCCTTGTCTCACATGTCCCTACTGGCAGGCTGATCATGTCCAAACTGTTTTGGTTCCCGATACTATACATGAGATCAGATGTTTGGCTATAATGCACCTGGGTGAAAACCAAACACAGCATGGACACATACAAAATATCCAGTACAGCAATGGAGGAGTGATGATTTGGGCTTGTTTTGCAGCTACAGGACCTGGGCACCCTGCAGTCATTGAATCAACCATGAACTGTACACCAAAGTATTCGAGAGCCAAATATAAAGCCATCTGTCTGAGCTTGGCTAAACCTGGTCATACTACAGGACAATGACCCCAAGCACAACAGTCAATCTACAAAAGAAAGAAAAGTTTCAAGATGTTGCAGTGGCCCAGTTAAAGCCCAGACCTCAACCCAACTGAAATGCTGTGGCAGGACCTTAAGAGAGCTGTGCATAAATGGATGCCTGTTTGCTGAAACTGGTTCTTCAACCTATTAAACATTTTATTGAGTTGTTTTTCACAGTACTGCATAGAGACCTGTGAAAACTTGTTTCACATGATTGTATCTTTGTTTCTTTTAAACCTCTGATTTCCTGTCTTTTTACAAATAAACTCATCTCTTCTTTTTCTCACTCTCTAACCACTAACCCCTATGCTTCTTGCACTCTTTCGCTCTCCAAGGTTGTTTCTAGTTGTGTCTTTGGAGTATCAGTTTCTTATCCAATCTGCCTCTCTGTCACTCACTGTCTCTTTCTTCTCATACTTCATCTATACTTAGATCCAGCAGTGAGCTGTCACCCCTTTCTATTTCCAAACATACTTCATCCTGAGTCAGTCGGCAAACACACAAGGAAACTGTACTCAGGCACACACACACACACACACACACACACACACACACCAACACAGTGAATATAAAATAAGCTTAGGAATATTAAAACAATGTTACTTGAGAAAACATTGGAAAACCAAGAGGTAAAAGAGCTCAAATGAAACCCAGCTCACCTCTGCACTTTTAACACCGAACAAAAGATTCTCAAGTTTCAAACTGCACACGGGTGACCATGAGAGCTGTTATATAAAGCAAAGACAAACAAATGAAGAGCAGCAATCTTTAGAATAACAAGTAGTTCCTTTGCTTGGATGGTAGCTCTGGTAGATTTTGCAGACTAATAATACATATTGTAGACATATGTATTTGTCCCTGGGCTCAGCCGTGCCAGTCATCAGTAGAGTAGAGTTTTTAATCATAATGTTTATCTCCAGTTTTATGTCTAAGATGGAAGTGCTACAAGCATTTTAATGTAACGCTTAAAAAGGACAAAGTTTGCAATTGGCAGGCATTAAACACAAATGAGTATCTGCCTGATACACATGGACAGAACACCAAGGAAAAGCCAAGGTTTCTCTGGATGTTGTTTGGTGACATTAACCAGACATCTCTGCTGTTTGATAATGTCATTCTGGCTGGCTTCATCAGACAGCCATCTCCAAAGACTGCACTGTCACAAATGAGTGTAATGAAGATGGAATGACGATCAGAAGCTTCCTGGGAAGGGTGATCTGCCCAATCCAAATGGTAGTTATTACTATACAGTTTTATTCCTATTGAATGAATGTTGTAGTTTTCACAAACGGCCTGCACCAGGAGAATCAGGTCCAGGATGTTGTGCAAAAACATTTTTATAGACCATTCCTATCTTGCTTCAGCCAGTCTAGGTAGGAGGTTAAAACTGCCTTCCAAGCACTTCACTTTAGAGCTTCTGGGAATGATCCATTTGGGATGGGACTACAGGAAAAATCCATGACAGACTAGAAAGGGCTAAATCTCCCAATAGGCTTGAAGAGCTAGGGGATCATAACAGTATGGCAGAAGCAGCTGTTGATAAGCATGGCTAAACTGCTTTGTTTCTCCTGCTAGGAACTGGCTTGAAAGTAAAAGTTGAATGAAGCAGTCATTTTAAAGAGAAGAATACTTTTGCAAATAGCTTTGAGTCAGTGCGTGCAGAATTATTCAAACCTACTGAAACAAAAACAGAGCTGTGTCATGGTCCCTAGATTTTGTGTTGCTAAAGTTTTGAATTCTAGATTACTTTGGTGGTTTCAAATTTACTTTGTTCTTCATATGTTTTTCAATTTATTTATTTTATTATGTATTGCGTATTAGGAAAAAGATGATGGAATAAAAGCAATAAGAAGAAACAGGAGGGATTTTTTTGGGGGGTTGAGAATACGTCACATGGGATTAAATTAATCTGCACAACTTTTAGGGAAACATAACCCAGGAGAATGTGAGGAATGCCACGATGTTTTATGAAAACAGATCGATACAGGAGAGTGAGAAAAATTCTTCCACAAAAATTTTGAAGTGGGGATGTGCAGAAATTAAGTTTGGATGTTTTATTGGGGGCATGGCCCGCACATTTGGGAATTTTGAGGGGAGCAGGAATTTTACCAAAAATCTAGGGCTAAATTATAAAATGTATTTGTTGGGTGTGTAAATTAGTGCTAAAATTCTTTGTGGAACCTACAACCATCCCTTGGGGCAGATTGCATTTTAGAGTTTCATAGCATCACTCCAGCCAAGTAGGTGGCGGTAAAATGCCATGATGTTGAGTGTCCGCAGAAGAAGAAGAAATCTTTATCACTGCATCCCTGTACCATGCACCTTGTGTGTGTGCATAGGGTTTGAAGTAATTGGTTTGGTTTTTGTTGCCGCCTTTTGGACATCAATCTGCAAATAAGGGTTTGTTATGTTTAATCCAGTCAGCTACAGAGTCTGCATTTGGGACATGACAAGCTATATAGTTAACTAGGTTAATTATAACTAGGTTCGACTTTGTAAATGTTTAGCTGCTGCTTTTTTAGGACATATGATAGACTTTGTTTGTGAGGCAGTTCAGATTAAAGGAGGAATATGAAAGCGCCACCTTTAGTTATGGAAAATAAAAACAGTACTGTTTTCAAACATTTATTGATAACCCTGCTGACTGTTTGTTGCAGACTCAGACAAAGAAACAACTGTGCAAAATTTAGAGCTGTGGGAGTCGACTGCCATTAACACAGTAGCCCAATTGATCTCAAGCTGCAGGTTGTGAACATCAGTCACAAGATTACTTGTGAGGGTATTAAAAGAACTGAATGGGGGGAGGGGGGGGTCTGGAAATGAAGAATTTCCCCTTCTGAGTCACCGTTGGTTATTGTGCGTTATTTGAATTCCACTACTTTTTTCTTAAATCCAGTCAATCAATGCAGAAGTATCAAATGTGAATCCATGCAGCGACTGTAGCACTGTGTTAATGTAATACAATCCCTGTGTTTGCTGAGAGACAGTGAGGCAAAGGAGAGGGGAGAGGAACAGAGGAAGAAAAAAAAAGAGTAAGTGTATGAAAATGAGACCAGAAAGAAATTGTTGGGCCCCCAATTCTAACCAATAGCATGTGAAAAGACAAGGCCAAAAAACAGCATCCAATCACATGAAAGATATACGGTCAGGTGACTGCATGGCTGTGTGTTTCATAGAGGTGGCCGGCTAGTCTGGTTGCTACGGTAACTGGTTGGTATCCTAGAGACAGGCGAAGGGGCTTATAGAAAACTGAATGGTAAAAAAGAGAAGAGAGATGGAGCCAAAGAAGAAATCCTGTCCTGTATTTCACACACACTTAAAATGCATAAACACAATAAAGGTGTGTGTATATAGTATTGTGCAAAAGTCTCGAGCTATCCCTTATTTCTTTATATTTTCCTCTGGGTGCAATGATTTATTGAAACGCGCAAACATAGATGGAAATATAGTATATAAGGCAAAAATAGTGTTTGCACAATTCTAACAAGCTTGAAAGTTAATATTTGGTATGACCACATTTATTCTTTAACATAGCCTGAACTCTTTTAGTCAAGCTTTCTTGGAATTTCTTTAAGTAGTCTTTAGGGACAGTTCTCCAGTCTTCCTGAAGGACATTCCAAAGCTCATCTTTTGGATGCTGGCTGCCTTTTGTTCCTTCTGTCAAGATGATCCCACATTTCTTTAATAATGTTGAGGTCTGGGCTCTGGGGAGGCCAATCCATGACTGATACTGTTCCATTGCACATTTTTCTATCCAGCTATTGGCCATGGGATTGTGTTTAGGCTACTGTGATGTTGAAACATGAAGCCCTTGCCAATCAAATGTTTCCAGATGACATTGCATTGTGAGTCAAAATCTGACGGTCCTGTTCAGAATTCCATCAATTTTGACAAGATCCCCAACACCACTGACTGAAATGCAGTCTCATACCATGACAGAGCCTCTACTGTGTCTTATAGATGGCTTGAAGCAAAAATTCACATAAGACCTGTTCCCACTGATTGCCAATCAAACTCTTGTGCACCTTAAGAATGGCTTGAGACCATTTCTGATGAGGCTTCAGCAAGCTGTGTGAGATCTTTGCTGTATTTTTTCGTATTTCTTAAGGACATGACTTTCAGATACTGTTCACCTACTGTTATCTGATAGGTTTTTTCCTTTAATTTTTTATTTAAGGTCTGTCACTTGTTCTTATTGTTCTTCACTATTCCAGTTTATCATTTTTAAGGACACACTAAATATCATGCCAATTTTTTTTTGCTAGTAACTCTTTGGAAATCACCTAACTGGTGAAAAATTGCTACTTTAAGGTACTTTAAGAGAAAACCCCAACAATCCGATGATCCCCTATAAGCAAGCACTTGGTGACTGTGGGAAGAAAAAACTCCCTTTTAACAGGAAGAAACCTCCGGCAGAACCAGGCTCAAGGAGGGGCAGCCATCTGCCTCAACCGGTTGGTGGTGAGGGGAAAGAGAAAAGAGAAAGGAGAGCAAAGAGAGACACAGGCTATGGGAGAGAGAAGACAACATTTAATGACATGCAGCAGTAGTAAATAAAAACATGGGGAGTGAAAAGAGATGGGTGCAGAAGAAATGCCCAGCACATCACAAGATGCCCCCCAGCAGCCTAAACCTATGGCAGCATAACTAAGCCCTAACTATAAACTTTATCAAAAAGGAAAGTTTTAAGGCTAATCTTAAATGTAGAGAGGGTGTCTGCCTTCCGAATACAAACTGGGAGCTGACTCCACAGGAGAAACCTGCAGACACACGGTTTCTGATAAGGAGATAAATACCGACTGGGGAGAGGCTCACACCAAACACAAGGTGAAGTTTTGCCTTGCATTACTAATGTGAATGCAAAATATAGGAAACCCAAAAGTTTCCAATATGTTATATAAGTTACAATAACATGAAGCCCTAAGATTTCACTCACTTTTATCTAAGCCTTGTACTTTTTCCCATTTCTATATGAAAGCAAAGTTGAACCAAACACTTCCAGCTGTCCTCAAATGACATCAAAAGCTTTTCCTCAATCTGCGTTTGTCTTTGGCATCAGGAAAGAATCTCACCTGCTGTCTAGTTGTGGCACAGCACGAGGCACATTTTTTGCTGACACTGAAATATTTTAACTCATACAGATGCAAATTTGCCTCAGCTCTCATCAATTCATTTTAGTGCATAAACTTTGCAGGTGATTGTGCTGTGTGAAAATTTAGCATTACGCTTGGTGTGAATGCACCATTAAGCTGTATAAGCAGGGGAGCACTGAATCACGCTTAACCTCAATCACATGGACTGATGAACGATTCAGTCAAACATAATCAGCAGAACAAGTAAAGGTAAAATAATATTGAGCCTTAAGTTTTATATAAAAAAATGCTGCAGTTGTAGGGTAATGTCTGTGACCCGCTGACAGATGAAAAAAGATTTTTTTTAAAAATCTTAAAATACATACAAAAAATCCTGATGCTTATACCTGCTGAACGACTGGGTTTGCAATATACTGGCAAAATTGTGTTGATTCTTTTACTGCCCATAGCTTTGCATGACATTACATCAAAGTTGACCTCAGTGCACATTTACTTTTGCCCTGTGAAATAAAATTGTGTTTAAGAATAAAAGCTGATTTGACTTGACCTTCAATTTTTAGTAGCAGCCTATAAAACTGAAGAACATTTAGTCATGTTTTTTTTTTCAATAGAATCATAACAAAATAAATAATTGTTTTTCATGAAAATGCAAGTTTATGTGAGACTGGGCTTCTGGCTGGTTGCATTTGTGCAGGTGGGTGTGTGTGGTTGGGAGTTGCAGTCCCTCATGAACTTGTGACAGCCTATGTGGGTGCATAAGTCATAAAAATGCTGGCTTTCGTCTGGCTCTGACACTCATCCTACCGTGATAAAACTGTGCACTGCTAGTGTGTGTGTGTGTGTGTGCGTGTGTGTCAGCACCCCGTGGGCAGAACTTTCTGCAGCACAAGACTAGAAAGCAGCAGTGATGCACTAGCTGCTTGGCTGACTGGATGCTTTACACACACACGGAGCATCTTCCATCTTTTTTTTTTAATTTCCCTCTCTCTCCCTCAACACTCAGCCCATTACTCTGGTCTATTCAAGCTGGGCCCCTCTTCTCTCTCACTCTATTAGAAGGCTGAAGAATAGTGAGGAGAAGCAGCTCTGGACAGAGGACAGCAGCACCACCACCACCACCAACTCCACCACGCACACACAACCTCACAGAGTGAGAGAGTGGGGGCTGCTGAGGCATATTACTAAATGCATGACAGCACTCACACAGGACTCGCTATAGTACTGAACTCACAAAGAACACATCAGAGCAGAGAGACATTAGGTCTTGCTCTCTCTTCCTTTATCCCGCAGCACTTCCACAGTGTGTCACCCTCTTCATAGCCTCCAGTCTTTAGCTCCCAAACCAAGGCCTTCAGCTGCAATGTAGCCCTGCACGTCTGTGTTACACATAAAACACAACTGCATTAACTTTTTTCTATTTTCTTTGTACTCTGCCATTTATTCCCTTCAGGTAAATCGGCTGTATATAAAATAACAATTAAGCCAAGGTTGGATTTTGCATGAAAACCTTCTGCAAACCATGTCACTACTGTGGACCAAAATAGGAAGTTAAATAAAAGTCAGCGGTGCAACACAGGTAACAAGCTTCAATAGCATCCTGCACCTGGGACCCTCCCGCTCTCTGTTTATTCACAGGTTAGCCCAGTTTGCGAGTGAAGTTTAAGCTTCACCAGTGGAAATGCATCCCCTCCTGTTGCAATGCAATGCTGGATGTTGCAGTCATGGCTATAGTATGTACCTTTGACCTGCTCCTTTGTGTTTTCCCCAAGGGGTTGCCACAGCGGATTAATCTGCATCGGTAACTTGGCAGAGGCTTTATGCCGGATGGCCTTCCTGACGCAACCCTCCATGGTGAGAGGGGCTTGTGTCCCCACCTGGAATGTGTAAACCACTACACTAGCTGTAGCTACAGTATACCACACTTATATTGAGATGGCAAAATTTCCTCTATCACAATCACCTTGCATAAGCCATGAGGTTTGCTGACATGGACTTATTCAAAGTTTATTATATTGTGTTTATAAAAAAAGCAAAGCTCTAAAGATTTTTGGCAAACTTAATATGAAGGAATCTATGCAGTTAATAAGTGACTCAAGGAAATGAGACCTTGTCCTTGAGATTTAACTCTGCTGCAAATTCTCTAATTTAGATATAGAGTGAAGGGTGAAAAAAAGGACTGAAAGGAGGAAGATAGAGGGAACAGGACATGAAGGGTGTAAAGACAGTGGGAGGAGAGAACGAGAGAGTAAATCAGGGTGACTGGGATGGGAGACTCAAACCAGGTTTTCATTGAGAGTCCAGACACGCCAGGGCAATGTTATGTCAATGCCACACACACACACACACACACACACACACACACACACAAACTCTTGAGCCTTTTCTCCATGAAGAGCACTTAAGATTGCTACACTAAAAAGAGCCAGAGAGGGAGAGCAAGGGGGGGGGGGGGTTCAAACAACCACACTGTCAGTACTGATCAGGTATTTCATATTCATGACTGTGAAACTGTAGAAACTATGATACTGTTGTATCAATCCTTCGATTTGCAGGATTTAGGTAACTGAAGCTCAAGTCATTTAAGTTAAAAAGTATGCACATTACACGGTGCTATACACTTCAGAACAATCATCTGTAGGAGGTATGGCTGAATGATATAATAAAAATACAGATTTTGGATTTTTCTGAACAATATTCTGTTATGATAAAACAGATACTATATCAGCTTTAGTGTCCTTGTAGAGGAGACCAGAAGTCAAAGGACTACAGGAAGGAAAACCTCTAACAAAAAACCCATCGACAATATGCCTCGCCAGCATGTCGATGGTAGGCCATATCCCACTTCAATATGACAAGCAAAGCTTGAAGTCTGAAGTGGAGGGCTAGATCCTGCAGTGGATGGAGACAGCCTAACTAACTAACTGACTAATATCAGCCTACTAGTTGAGTCGAGTTTAACCCTACAACACTAATATTCTAGGGTTAAAAGCAAGTTAATTTACAGTAAAAACAACTAACTGCTAATAACATTAGTATCAAACTGACATGTCCTGATGATGACAGGCCTGTATTGTACTCAGTGAAGGGATAACATGGGGTGCTGTACTTTTT
The DNA here is from genome assembly GCA_015106775.1 of Etroplus canarensis. Taxonomy (NCBI): domain Eukaryota; kingdom Metazoa; phylum Chordata; class Actinopteri; order Cichliformes; family Cichlidae; genus Etroplus; species Etroplus canarensis. Next base: position 16,251 of record VUQH01047651.1, read on the forward strand.
CTTTATACCAGCTTTAAATAAGCTCATTCATTCTGTTTCGGATTAATAGAGTTCGCAGACACAGCAGTTGTTAAGAGGCATGAAATACAGTCAGATATGAGGATGGATCAATGAAGGCCTAAGACAAAAAAGAAAAACAAGAAGATGCAAAGATGGCAGGACAACTTGACAGAGCAGAGAGACACATGGATATTTTTTCCCATCTCACGTGTGCTCAGGGAAATGTTCTTATGCCTCCACACCCTGCCCTGCCCACACACGCACACACACTCACACACACGGGACACCCCATTTAAAGCTAAATTATTGATGAGCAGACAGATGCAGCTTTTTATGAAGTTAATAATTAAAGGAAGATGAATTGGGAGGAAGGAGGATGAGGTGTGTGTGTGTGGATGGGGGAAAATATGGAGCAGAAGCAGAGATTAATTTTTTCTGAAAGAATCATTTACCATAAACCAGCTCAAAATGGAGGACGTCGCCTCGTCACATTTCTTTCCATTTTCTGCCCCATCTGTATTTCTGTTTCAATCTCTCCGTTGACCTTTCTCTCCTTTTCTCCATATTTTCCAGATGAGCTTTGGTCATCTTTAGTTCTTCCCTCTCCCTCCCTTCCTTTCTTCTTCCTCTCAGGTGTCTTTGTTACCATGGCAACAGCAGATATCACAGTGAATCACCTGTCACCTTGAGCCTTCTGTTCTCTTGCAGCCACAGTGAAAACATGCAAACGCACACATGCACACTGTGTCAGGTTGACATGACACTGTCCTCATTGCAGATTGCAGCTGGCTCCACATCACTGCAGCAGGATCTTCCCAGGCTACTACACACTCACACACATACAAAAAAACACACACACTATGATTGAGAGTGGCAGTGTAGATTCCAGGAATACACTTCCTAAAACCCATTACTCTTTTATGACGACGACAAACTGATTTATACAGGACATGAACTGACTGCGTGAATGTGAATACAAATATTGAGCTAAACTTTTTAGGTTCAGTTATTCATAAATGTCAATATCTAAAGAGAAATACATGCATACAGAACCTACTTTATATTAGATTACTATTCATATTATATTATATACATAGGCGTACAAACATATGAAAAAGAAACTACACCCTCTTTTAGTTTAATAAAAAAATTATCTGGTCCTTACCAGGTTAAATAATTTAAATTTATATTTAAATTTAACCTTAGATATAAAACAACACACAACAGATTACATTATGCCATTATTTATTTAACAAAAATTAAGTTAAAATGCAGGTCCAGTGTATGAAAAACTAAGTATACCGCACGATTCAGTACCCTGTAGAACTGCTACTGAAAGTGGTTCTACAGGCTACTGAGACTGATAAAGTCAGTCTCTCAAATCATCGTGGAGGAATTTTGGCCCCCCTCTTCATTACAATATTGCTTCATTTCCTGGAGTTTTGCGGGCATTTGTTTGTGTACAGCTCCCTTAAGGTCCCACCACAGCATTTCAATCAGGTTGAGGTCTGGACTTTGAGTCATTGCAACACCTTGAATCTTTTGTTTTTCAGTAATTCTGCTATAGATTTGCTGGTGTTTATGATTATTATCCTGTTGGATGATTCAGTTTTGGCTATACTCAGAGGAGTTCATAGTAGACTGTACATTATTGCCAAAGATCTTCATTTTGGCCTTATCTGCCCAAAGGATACTGCTACAGAAGTCTTGCAGTTTCTTCAGATATCACTTTAGGAACCTAAGTCATGCTTCCATGTGCTCTTACGAGAGAAAAACTTTCTCCTGGCAACTCTTCCATACAAGCCATTGTTGTTCAGGCTTTTTCTATCAGTACTGTTATGAACTTTAACATTTGGTAATCAAGGATTGCAAAGTCTGAGATGTAGCTCCTGGTATTTTTGCAGTTTGTCTGAGCATTGTACAGTCTGACCTTGGGGTGAACTTGCTGGGATGTCCACTCTTGGGAAGATTAGCAGCTGTCTTGAATTTTCACTGTAGAGTGACGGATGACTTCAAATTGACCTTATAATGACCTTATAAACCTTCTCAGATAGATGCTTCTCTACTATCACTGTTGATGTCTTTCCTCCTTGGCATTGTGTTAACACACACCTGAATGTTTTACACAAGCAAACTACCAAAACCTCTGCTTTTATAAAGGTGGTCACACTGGTTGATGATCAGTTAATTACAGTGCATTTGATTAGCAACACCTAGCTGCTATTTACCCTCTTAATTACAATGAAAGCTATAAGGGTGTACTCGATTTTTCCAACGCTGCTTCTGCAGGTTGGCTGTTTGCTTTTTTAAATAAATGATAACAGCAAGTAATCCATCATGTGCTATTGTTCATCTGAGGTTCTATTTATCTCGCTTTAAGAGCTTCTAAGAACCAGATGATTCTACATTATGCCCTGATATATAAAACCATAAAATTGAAAGAGGGTTTACTTTCTTTATCTTGACTGTGAGTGTGCTAAGTTGGATAATGTAACTCCTGAGGTGGACAAAAATACAGCTCTATCGACCAAGGGCAGGAAGGGAGAAGGGCAGAGAGAGAACTAGAAGGAGAGAGAGAGAGAGCGAGAGAGAGAGAGAGAGAGAGAGAGAGAGAGAGATGCTGATGGTATCTGCTAACCTTCAATTAGCAGCGGTACTTAGTTGGGCATTGATTTGCCTCTAAATGCCACAGCAGTGTGCAAACACCCACATCTACATCCACAGAACTACACATGCACAGAGAAATATACACACACCCACATATACAGGTACAAATTCTTGCCATAGGAATTTGATCTTTATGGATCTGATCTGATTTATGGATCTGATCAAAAGCAATAAATGAATGTTGCTGTGAAGACGTATTTTCCCAAGATCTGCTTATGGCCTGCATAATGACCAATGTTTTGTTTTTTTTCATCAAATATCAGGCAGGTGTTAATCCCCTGAATGTACAGTAAATCTCAACAGAAACTTGCTTTGCACAAAGACTACATGTATTGCAGGGCTTTTGTTTTTGTTTGTATTAGATTGTACATCTACTGATTTGATTCTGTCTACCACCCACTACGTTGTGGATTCTTTTGAATTCAGTTAAAAATCTTTTATGATGATAAATCTGACCAATTGGTTCATGCAGATAGCCCCATTCTACTCTAATAACGTAATAGTACTGCACTTTATGAAACCCAAATTTAATTACATTGACAAACTGCCTTGTTTATGGGGTATGTCCTCCAAGACTGCTCTACTTGGCACGCTGACATGAATAATTTTAGATCTTTTTTCTCTTTCTGCTGGCTTGGGCACCACTGACCACTAAATCATCTTAACCACTCCCTTGGAATATTCATTTTTTTGTTGAATTGGTTTCCCTTAAAGTGACAGAATGTTTTGCGACAGAAGATTACGATTCTAGCTAAGTCATGGGGAACCCCTGAGATTTGTCCTTAGACCCCTTGGATTTTCAATTTACATGCATAAACATTACATATGTTCCCATTTCAAAGGTCGTTATTCTTGGCTGTGCCTTTCATTTAATTAAAATGACACACCTCTGATCCCACTCTACACAATGGCTGTGGTGTTGCACAATACTTGATGACCGGGCTGGACAAACAAGAAAAGGCAATAAAATTGCTCTTACTGCATAAGTGCCTAGACATCCATATTATAGATAACTATTCATGTGGCCTTATTTTTTTCCACAAACTCCTATCTGAGTCAGCAAAAGCGCCAACACAAGAACTTGCCTATAAAACCAAATGACTTCACAATGATTTTTATTGAGCTCATGAGTGTAAGTCATGCTGCATACACTTTTCTTCTTTGTTCTATTTGCTTTCAGTCTTGTCTTGACTTAGCTTCATTTTTATTTTTGAACTTCAGCCTTCCTCCATCTTCTGCTGTGTTTCTCTGACTGCTATTCTCCCTAACTCTCCATCTGTCTGCCTTTTACTGTGTAAGAACACCAATGTGTCCTTTGACAAACAGAATTAACAGCATGCTGAATGTGTTGCTGTGTTTGCATGTGTACACGAGTGAGAGGTAAACTGTGTGTGTACGAATGCGGCACGCAGATGCGCAAGCCAGTCGTAATGTATCAACTTAAATGTCACATCCAGATGTGTTCCTGTCCTTGCGTATGTGTGCTGTGTCATCCCTGTGTGAGTGCATGCATGTGCCAGCGGTTGTGTGTGTACAAATACATAGCTCGTGAAAGGTAGTGCTTAGCTGGAAAACAACTGAGTCAGAGTTTCATTATCTGGTCAGAGGCACGACAGCAAGGCCAAACATTCATACATTACGCTGGCTGACACACATGTACACTTCCCCCACACATAGAATGTACAGGTTGTAGGCATGCAAGGGTATAGTTGCATGCATTCAGCGAAAACTCTCATAGATTCACAGCTCAATCAAAATGATCTTGTCATAACTCATATTTGACAGCTACACAATCACATGAAGACTCCTCTCATTTGAACTTTGAAACAGCAATGCAATTTTCATTTATGACTATAGACACTCCTACCTGTGGCTATTACACTTTACAGCTCCTCCCCTTAATAAAGGACTTTTACCTACTGCCATACTGTGTACACAACTTTTTTGACTGTCTGAATATAGGTTTTTATATATTTTATCTTCTTAAATGTACTGCTATCTTCATATTTATATTCATGCATACTTAACGGAGTGCCTGTAATGTGAGCATATTCCCCCCTGGGAGTAATAAAGTATTCTGATTCTGATTCTGAAAAACACGACTGATGGGATGGGTTAGTCCATTTACTTATTTGAGAGATTCAGAGAAATATTAAACATCAAACACCATCTATAAAATAAAACTAATTACGTAAATATATGGAGAGATAAAAGAGGATTTCATCCAGAGATGATGTTTTTGTACAGTTGAATCTTTTTCATTTATGTCAAAAGAAACTGCTGCTATGATTGGATATTCCTTCCTGATATAAGTAATTTACATGATCTGAGTTTTCCAGCAGGCTGGTGTGTGTGTGTGTGTGTGTGTGTGTGTGTGTGTGTGTGTGTGTGTGTGTGTGTGTGTGGGTGTGTTTGTGTGGT
>VUQH01047656.1:0-24654 GCA_015106775.1 Etroplus canarensis
TTACTAACTTAGAAGGGAAAGGTCAAATATCTAAATACTACAATATGTTAGTAGCACATAGCACAGAATCAACACTAGATAAGTTAAATGCCTGGAGAAGGGATATACAGGAAAATATTGATGAGTCAGATTGGAGGGATGCTTGTTTAAAAGCACAAAAACAAACAATAAACACAAGATTTCAATTACTTCAATATAAGTGGTTGACGAGAATGTACATAACACCTGTCAAGCTCCATCGTATGTCTGCTAATATTCCAGACGTATGCACCAAATGTTTGACTGAGAAAGGAACTTTGTTCCATTGCTTGTGGGAATGTACAAAGATCCAAAACTTCTGGAAAGATGTTATACAATGTCTGTCGGAAATGTTTAATACCAAAGTCCCTTTAAATGCTAAACTGTGTGTGCTTGGAATATACTCAGAGAACTTTCTACAAAGACAAAAGCAGTATGCAGTTTTGGACTTTGGAATTCTACAAGCCAGGAGAGCTATTGCACTATGCTGGAAGAGTATGGATGCTCCTACAATGAAGATGTGGATGAAGGAGCTTTCTGAATGTATTGGACTGGAAAGATTAACATACATTGTCAAGGGCAAAAGAAAAGACTTTGTCAAATTCTGGGAACCATATATGATTAGCATGACAAATGAAAGTGCTAGATTTTTCTGAAATGATTTGCAAAAGCTGTAAAATGTAGCCCCTCCCCTTTTCTTTTTCTTTTTCCCCCTTTTTTTTAACCAAATTTAATTTTTATTTTTTATTTATTTTGAATTTTATTTTCCTTCTTAATTTGTTAATTAGACCAATTTCATTATGTTTATTTGAATTCAAAGATGATGCAAGGGTATGCAATATGTGTGTGTAATGTGTAAATGTTATTTGTTTGTGAAAAATTTTGAAAAAGACAATAAAAAAAAGAATGGATATATAGTGGCCTGAGCGAGCTCTGTAGTAAAATACACGGAACAGGATTTTTTTCCTCATTGCAAAATGAGAAATGCTCAAACCATCAAGGACCTATCACTTATGTTTTTTCTTTTTTTTCTAACCATTTCATAAGGCTTCTTAAATATGTATTCACTCAGCATATATGAGGTTTGACAGTTTCTGCCATCTTCTGACCAAAGTCTCTCTGGAGCTACTTTGGATTTTGAAGTCTGTGCCGTCATTGCCACACTATTTCAAGCCTATATTGACCACCCCTCCCCTATTGATCCAATGGTCACCAGGCATCAGGGAATTTTGTATTTTTAAGATATTCTTTACGTAAGCTGTTGTGCAATCATTAGCTGATTGAAGCATGTAATTAACTTACTAATATTTAGGCATATAAAAACAGCCTGAAAGAATTATTAAAACTAAAGAGGTTTTAAAAAAGTAAAGTAGAATCATGTTATGACCTAACACCATTTACCTTCAGTTATTCAGTCTATATCATCCACTTATAATCCCTAATTGTGATTAGTTAAATCAGCCACACAGCTGCTCCAGCTTTGATACAAATGGTTGATCCATTAACCTCAGCAACTATGTACCTTAGGCTACTCCTTTGTATTTTCCCCAAGGGGTCACCACAGCAGATTAATCCACATTGGTAATTCTGAAGAGGCTTTAAGCTGGATACCCTTCCTGATGCAGCCCTTCATGCTGAGAGGGGCTTGTGTGTAATCAAACCAGGGACCTTTCACTTGTAATGCGAATGCGTAAACCATTACAGGTACACTGTAGCACCTTTTTTTAGTGCTCCTTTATTCAACAGTTGATTATTAATTTTCAACATCAAATGCCTATTTTAAAAAATGTAATCATATTATGGACTTAAAAATATTCTTTGACAGCCCCACAATGAAATAAAAACAATTTGCGTTCCTACTAACATGAACATGAATTTATTTTTACCAACTCATCATCATAGCTGTATTTTCAGTACTGCATTTATGTCTTGAATGTTTCAGTGTTTTTGTGCCCTTACTTTTCGAACTAGACCAGTTTAAAAAAAGCTGTTAAATTCAGTCCTGAAGGCACTGATAAATAGTTCTACTCATGTGCTTCAGTTAGGTCAATAAGTTTTGGTACATTGACACATTTTTGTGTAATTTTCCTCTGTACACCACCACAGTGGATTTTAAATCAAACAGTCAAAATGTGATTGAAGTGCAGACTTTCAGCTTTAATTCAGGGGTTTGAAGAAAGTATTGCATTAACCGTATAGAAATTGCAGCCATTTTTGTGCTTAGTCCTCCATTTGTAGAGGCTCAGAGATAGTGGGATCAGTTTCATGACCAGGTGAGCCCTGTTCCCTCATTATTCCATGACAAACTAAGCAGATAAAAATGTTGATTCCAAGTATTGAACTTTCATTTGGGCACTGTTCACTGAATCTTTCCTTATAAAGTCCAAAGAGATGTTGATGCAAGTGAAAAGGCCATCAGACTAACAATAAAAATAAACCTATCAGAGAGATAGCAATGGAATGTACTAGCCAGCCAGCAGCACCAAAAGACCTGGAAGACCACAGAAGACAACTAAAGTGGATGATGGCAGATATTTTCCTTGATTATGAAATCCCTTCACAACATCTAGCCAAGTCTAGAAAATTCTTAAGGAGGTCGGTGTATCATTGTCAGAGTCTGCAGTCAAGGGATGCCTTGGTAAATGTAAATACAGAGAACAGGCAGGCCAAATCAGAGTTTGCCAGAAAAAAGCCTGCCAAGATCTGGGGAAAAAAAGTGAAGGAGTTTGTACCAAAATGATGTAAAAAGAAAAGTATGGACAAGGAAAGAAACAGCTTATGATCTCATCCAAAGTATACTACATAACCATTTAAACACAGTGGAGGCAACATATTGGCATAGGAATGTATGGTTGCCAGTGGAACTGGGTCATTAGTGTTTACTCATGATATGCCAGCTGATGAAAGGAGCATGATGAACTCTGAAGTATACAGGGCTTCAAAACTGATTGGACAGTGTTTCATTTGCACTGTGTATTCATTCACATAATTCTTTTGCATTCTCTAGAATCAACCCAAGAGTTCCTCAAGACAAAGAAATAAGATATTCTTCACTGGTCAACTCAGTCCCCTGACCTCAACCCAACAGAGCAGCAAAACTGACAAAACTGAATGCAGAGAGCCCCACAAACAAGCAGAGCATGTCAGAGGGACATTTAGTGATATCTGTGGGTTACAGACTTCCGCCAATCATTTACAGCCAAGGATTTTCATCTGTGTATTAAACAGTCCTTGTCAGTTTGTCCTTTTACTTTTGAGTCTCTGAAAATGTGGCACTATATATAAAAATGGCTGTAATTCCTAAAAAGTTAATTCAATTCCTTTGTCACATCCCTTTAATTAAAGCTGAAAGTTTGCTATTCAATAGCATTTTAACTGTTTGACTTAAAATCCACTTTGGTAGTGTACAGAGGCAAAATTACAAAAAACTGTCATTATCTCAAAACTTATTGACCAAAATATATATATTACAATACATTTTGTGACTTGTGACATTGCACAGTAACAGTATCATCTTAAAATCACTTTCCCTATATATATGTATTCATTTTGGCTTGATGTGACTAAACAAACATAATGCCTAAAGTAAGTTTTATACCTACAGTGTTAATGATGGGAATAAAGATACAGACTTTTTTTGTTTTATAGACTTTTGCATCCCAAAGCTATAATAACAGGGTTTTTTTTAATTATCGTAATTCTGATTTGGGAAACAAAGGCAATCTAAAGCTTTTTCAGTGACACAGCTCTAAACAACCATTGACACTCATCTCATTCACTTTTTGTGATGCCTAGATATTCAACAGTTGGGAAAATTAGCATATGAGTGGCTCAGTGTTTGGGTGAGTTTGTTCTCAACAATGACAGCCAAAGCACAGGTCAGAGTCTCTCATTCACTTCAGTGAAAAGCTGAAGGGCAAACAGAACTCCCAAAATGAAATGTATCCAGACTTTCACTTTTGCTTAAGTGAGTCTTCCTTCTCGAGCTTCATACGTGGTTGACACACTGTACATATTATGAATGCAGCAACAACCTTTAATTATTCATTGCCCTCAGTTGTGTAGGGATATCATGTGTGCTCATAAGTAATATATGCACCAAAAACATGAATTTATGCATCTATGGTAGCCCTGTCTGGCTGTTCTGTATATTTGCGCTGTACACCAAAGCATACACATTTATGTCCATATGCCACAGTGTCCTTATGTATGTATATATTGTTGTTGACAGAGAGAGCGGGTGGCTCCGGGCCGCAGTCTGGCAGTTGTACACTGAAGCATGGCGTCATCACTATCACTCTGCGGGCTCCTCACTGCACTACATACCCCGCAGGGCAGTCCTCTACTGCCCTGGCAATGATGAGCGAAAATTGAAGAAACTAGCCTCGCTGGATGTCGACTGTGCTGTGTTGGACTGCGAGGATGGTGTAGCCCTCAGCAAAAAGGTACATTAAAAACAAAGATGCACGTTTATATATGAAATTCAGCTTTATAATAACAGGATAGCAGGGAACACAGAAACGCACGCAAAGTTGTGTGATCCAGAATAATTTTATTTTCTGTATCCCTCTATCAGACAGGTGCTAGGTCTTAATCATTTAAAGGAAAACTACCTAAGTGAGATGTTTACAACAAGTGTGTTTTACCCCATTATGACAGTATAAAAGCTGTGCCCCCCCTCCATCAGAGTCATTTAAAACAAGGTGACCATATCCCACTGGGTGAGCAGTGGGAAAGCACCAGATGCAGCAGGTTAAAAGCATTCACATCCTGCCCACGCTACCTCCCCATTGGCCCTACTGAACTGCCCATGAAATTGTGATTGGAGAGTGGGATAAAGAAGGGGCCCAGGCAAAAAGTTAACTAACAAAGGTTTTTAAGTCATGATAATAAAGATGATTGATACGGCTGGAGGCTGTTCCTGTAGTAGACAAAGACAATAAGATGAGGGCCTGTGTGACTGACAGCTAAAACTGGGACCCTGCGATGGTGTTGGCGGATGTCAGAGCTTCTGTCTTTATTATGTGTTAAAGGGGAATGTGAAGAGGAATGCAGCACTGAAGAAGCCATTCAGGCTTGCGAAGAACTTAGATGTTGGAGTCTCGCACTATCAGCATGTAACAGGTCCATGTCCCCATCTTCCCTGTACTTAAGCAGAAGTATTTTGCTCCAACTAATTTTTTCACCAACTCATTTATTTCACCTAAAACATGAGTTGTTTTTTTTTTTGACTGAATTTTCAAGCTACAATTGCAAATTTTAAATATTTGTTTTCTCATTTTCAAAAAACCTTTTCTGTGTTAGCAGCTACTGGGTTGTGCTTATAGCCCTGGTATATGCTGTTAAAAGTAAACAGAAATTTATATGGCTGCTGGATAGTTCCATTTATTCAAAATGCAATGCAGTGTACCTCAGCAGGCATGCCACTCCGTTTTCCGCTAGTAGCACTCTGAGTAATGCACATCAAAATATCAACATTAAATTCTGGAAGATAGTATTGTACCTCAGTAGTTCCCTGCCTAATAATCCCATTACTTTCTCCTTCTCTGATCTGACTGTGCCTGCACTGCACTACAAAGCAAAGCATAGCATCAGAACAGATGTGAGCTTTTGACACGTTGACATGTTGGCTTTCAGTGCAATGTGCAAAAAGTCTTGCAGTCTATTATGTGTTTGCTACGTCGTGCTGTGTAATATAAAAATTAGTAATATACTCAATAACAAAATGCGCCTTCCCTACTGGCACCCTTTCTTCACTTCCTACCCTCTTGGCGTCTTTCTCCACTGTGGCAATTGGAAATCCATGGGGGACGTTGTATAGTTATACCTTCCCTTAAGATGATATTTTTTCCCTTTGGATGAACAGTAGTGTGTGTGTGTGTGTGTGTGTGTGTGTGTATGGGTGAGTATGTGCACAGGTTTCTGAGAACACCACTATAACACTGGTTTTGGATATAAATCTGTTTGGAAATGAGTTTGGCATAATAATTGTTTTACTTTTCACTGTGCGTTTAAAATATCTGTTCAAACTGTCATCTTTATTACATAGATTAGGGGAAATTTATCAGTATTTTTTGACCAATTTAAGGGACTAAACCTTTAAAGCCACATTGACAAAATATTTGTTTGTAGCCCTGTCCTGTGTTATTTATTATCAGGAGTTCCTGTCAAGAGAAACAGAAAAGGTCTTCTTTTTCTTTTGGCTGTTCCCGTTAGGTGTCGTCACAGCAGATCGTCTGCCTCCATCTCACCCTATCTCTTGCATCCTCTTCCTTCACACCAACCCTCTGCATGTCCTCCTTCACTACATCCATGAACCTTCTCTGTGGTCTTCTTCTTCTAGTCCTGCCTGGCCGCTCCATCTTCAACACCTTTGTCCAATATATTCACTATCCCTCCTCTGAACATGTCCAAACCATCTCAGCCTTGCCTCTCTGACTTTGTCTCCAAGCTTCTCAACATGTGCTGTCCCTCTGATGTACTAATTTCTAATCCTGTCCATCCTGGTCACTTCCAGTGAAAATCTCAACATCTCCAATTCTGCCACCTACAGCTTTGCCTCTTGTCTTTTCGTCGGTGCCACCATCTCCAAACTATACATCATAGCAGGTCTCACTACCATCTTGTAAACCTTCCCTTTTACTCTTGCTGCTATCCTTCTGTCACAAAGCACCCCTGACACTCGTCTCCACCCACTCCACCCTTCCTGCACTCTCTTCTTCACCTCCCTTGTACATTCTCCATTGCTTTGGATGGTTGATCCCAGGGATGTAAACTTATCCACCTTCACTACCTCTACACCTTGCATCTTCACCATTCCACTTGCCTCCCTCTCATTTATGCATGTCTTGCTTCTACTGACTTTCATTCCTCTTCTCTCCAGTGCATACGTCCACCTTTCCAGGCTCTCTTCCATCTGCTCCCTACTCTCACTACAGATCACAATGCCGTCTGCAAACATCAGAGTCCACTGAAACTTCTGCCTGATCTCATATGTCAATCTGTCCATCACCATCGCAAACAAGAAGGGGCTCAGAGCTGATCCCTGATGTAATCCCACCCCCACCTTAAACCCATCTGTTACTCCTACCACACACCTCACCAGAGTTATTATAGTTTTGTATTTTCTAATTACTTTTTATTTTTATTTCGTTTGGAGTTTTTCTTTTGAATTCAGTTTAGATTCAGTTAGTTTCCAGAGTGGGTTTGCTCGTTTCAGTTTAGTTTTTATTGTTTAAAATGTTTAGTTTTAGTTTAGTTTTTATTAGTTTCAGTGTTAGTTTTAGTTTTCTCAGTTAATATAATATGGATGGTATTTGTCAGGGGAAGATTTAATATGTTTAGCTCAGAAATTAAAGTACAACCACAAAACTTTCTGAAGGAAAATGAGTCACTATCATGTAGACACCTGAGTCTTAATAAACAGATGCACCAAAGCCTCATCAGACAGGCTGACTGACAAAATTTAACCCAACTGACAGACTAGAACTAAGGACATTTCCTGTGTATTTGTATTTTATTTTAGTTAGTTTCTTAAGCCCACAATGTTTTTTAGTTAGTTACTTCTGATTTTTCCCAAAAGTCTAGTTTTTATTTTTATTTCAGTTAACTGAAATTATTTTTCCCATGTAGTTTTAGTTTTTAGTTTATTTTAGTTAACTATAATAACCTTGCACCTCACCACTGTCTTGTGTCCTCATACATGTCCTGCACAACCTATACATACTTTTCTGCCACTCCTGACTTCCTCATACAATATCACAGTTATAAGTAGGGAATGGATATTGATAAAAAATTTGCATTTATTATTTGTGAGAAATTAGAAATCAGGATAAAGAAGGTGTAAAGTGTTGTCAAGAGGTGATACAGCCACATGCTTCAGTTGACAGTCAGATAGAACAGATGTGCTCTAATTTTTATCCCTGACTATTTCTGACTGTGTGTAATGGCTTATATTTTATGCTTCATAGTCATACTTGGACCCAAAGTATACTTTCATGATTTTAGGATTATTTTAGTTAGTTTTGCTCACATAAGTCTAATAATTATATCTCCCAGATGAACGTTATGGGATTTTATAGTTTTAACATCGTTGTGCCACGTCCACTGTAGATATTTGTGGCCTTTTCAGAATCATTACAGATTTTGAGGAGTTTCACCAAACTTGCTATATTTAGACCTCCAGAGGAGTAGTGGGTTGCTCTTTAATTTCAGCTCTCTGGCCCAAGTAATAACAAGGTTACAGGGAAGAATATTCTATTGGTTCACTCCCGTGTTCAGAAGGTGTGGTTAGGGCCTACCTATCATCATTATGCTAATATCCGTAGCATAAATAATGCTATGACATGCTGAAGTGTTCATGTATTTTTATGCTTTTTATGCCCATGTTTACAACTGACCATCTAGTCATAATATTCCATCCATATTTTGACCATGATTTCATTTATTAAACCAATAAAATGAGGGAAATACCCAAGGGGAGTGGATTCTTTTATAGGCATTTTACACCTGGATAATGAGATTAAAAGTCCCCTTATTTGGCATGAATGTGAATATTGTGATTATAATGAAGATGCTCCATATGTTGTGATAGATCATGAGCTGGATGAATTACTACATCACTGACATTTTGATATACCTGCCAAGAAATGAACAAAGCCCAAGTCCACATAAAGACATAGAAATAAAATATCTGGTTCTGTTACAAAAGTAAATCTGGATTTTCCACTGATTTCATTTTCTTTTCACAACTTTTAATGTACAAAATGTAATTTATAATAATCTACAGTAATCGTGAGAGAGAATCAGACCTCTTCGGCACATCGGTTTGTCTCTTGAGTTCTCTGAGATCTGATTTGGCTTATCCCACGAAGGTGTTGGCCCTGGTCTGTGAGATATTAAATGTCTTTTGCCAAAAGCGTCACTTCTAGTTGTTTTTAGGGCTGTTAGTACTGCTGAGACGTGAATGAATTACCTGACAGCTCTGTGCATGAACACACCTTGTGTCAGCAATAGAAAACTGATGCTGCTGTTATGCTGATACTGTACAGCTTTCATTGTGTGGATTTGGTGTTGTGCGCACACTCAGGTTGGCAGAGAGTCTACTGCCTGGTTGAATAGATGAATGTTGTGACAACTTCAGTTCCTCTGAAGCTAAAGTTCAGGAAATGAAAGCCCAACACACCAATAAAGAATATTAAATCACTTCAGAGGAGCTTTTCATTTTAGTGCCAAAAAAATGCAGCCTATCGCTTTTTTCTTTTTCTGTCTTCTTGCTTTTATGTGCTTTTCCTTACTGTTAATGACTCACAGTAAGTCTAGTCAAGTACCTACATTAAAACTGGAGCCAGTTTTTTATGACATCTGGCCCATGTTTAGGTTTTAGGTTCTGATGCATTTATTGGAAGTCGCTATGCCGAAAGCAGCTGCACAGTAAATGTAACTTTATGCAAATCAGATGCAGATGTTGCCGGACACGCTTACATCTCAAGCTGGATTGAATAATGCACTGACACAGTATTGTACCCACCTAACAGTAATTTGCAAGAAGCTTTGTAAGCATTCCCTCACAATGGCTTGTTAAAAATATTTACCTTAACCTGTCCTTTGTTAAGTCAGTTTAAGCTTTGTGTTAAGACCAACTGTTTTATAAATGGATGAGAGATTTAGCTTTTACAACGTGGGTGTGTGTGCTCTGACAATTTCAACATTGCATACCCTAGAAGCGATTATCTTCACCATGACAACTGCACAGTCTGCACTGTGGGTTTGCCAAGACATGCCAGGCCTCAACAACGTCCTTAAGTCTCGTAATGCATATCTAATAGGAGCAAAGCAAAGACTGAGCTTGCTAAATGCCATTCTGAACCAGTGTTTAGGTGAATGTAACAGTGGTAAGTGTAGTTACTGAGTATGCATGGATAGGCCTTAAATGGGGCTACTGCCACCACCACACTCCTATTATGTGTTCATTAATGTATTCTTTTCATTATCTTTCACCTTCACCTTAAAACAGGAAAGGATGTTCATGACAAAAAGGTACGTGATGAAGGTCAGTCTGCCCCCTCCCCTTTTAAATTGAGATCCGGGAATGCTGGCTTTAATTGCCTGCCACTTTGACTCTAAAAATGTCTGCACTCCATCTTGGCAGTAATGCTGGCAGCTTAAGAGGTAGGGAGAAAAGAAAGGGAGTAAAGGGTAGGAGCCACCCAGAGCTTGCTAACTGTCGCCACGGACCCAGAGGGGAGAGAAGGAGGAGGTGAGAGGGGAGGGAAGACAAGGCTGACTGCTCTAACACTCTTACACATATCATCATATCTGTATGATCAGTGGGGTGGAGGAAAAGGGAGGGCAGGTTGAAACCCTGGAGCGGAACTGACGGCTACACCTGTCCTCTCTCCTCCTCTCTCCCTCGCTGTCTTGTTCTTTCACTGTCCCCCTCTCTCGCTCATCTACCCTCTCCAGGGTCCTCAGGGTTAAGATTGTTTATGTCTCTCTCCCCCCATGTTCTGTCTCTGTCTCTTAGTGCCCTTTGGTCCAGTATTCCTCCTGGTGTTTCTCTTTCTCCCTCTCATTTCCCCACATGGGTCCCTCCATCCTCCGTGACTCCCCCCTGCCTCCCTGCCGCAGAGATTCTCTCCTAATCCCTGGAAGTTTGGAACTAATGAACTAACTGCTGAGCCGCTGCCACGGAGCTTGGTCCCAAACTATACTGTACTTCACACTCGATTTCCTCTCCAGATGGCATAGTGGCGCGGCTGACACAACGGGGAGCACCTCTCACACACCAACACGCGCCTGTAAATGCACACAAGACCAGCAGAATACAAACATGCGCACATGCGTAAGTGTGTACATGTAGTCGCATGCAGGCATTTGCACACAAATGCACACAGATAAACACATACACAGATTGTTACAGTTGGTATCCCACTGTACATCAGTGTGCAGTGTCCTGCATTCGTTTCAGTATGTTACTGAACCAGGAACAGTTGTTAGACCCAAAAGGAGGTAATTCACTGTTCAATTTAAAGTGTAGATGGTTTATAAAACTTATTCTAAACTATGTTTATACTGATCAATGCCCACAGTAGCTTTTAGGGGGCCAGTGTGGACGACAGAAATCAGTCAGTCCTGAGTTGTGAGGTTAACTGAGTTCAGAGTTGTGATTATAACATATACCTTTGGGTTTGCTCATTTAAAATTATGCAGTGTGTGTGAAATTACTTGATGGTTTTGTTAAATTTCAGTAGAGATTAGAGATTAAATGGTAGAGATATTAAATCATATGTTTTGACCATTTGTATGTCTGATATTTGCAATTACTGCACTCTCTGTTACTGAAGAGTTTAAAAAATACTAAAATCCCATGAAATGATCTTTATGTTTTCATGTTGTACAAGGCTGGACACAGGAAGATTACAGGTCACAGCATGATAATACGCAAATTAAACTACATCCTGAACAAGTTTGCAGAAAATTGTAATACTTCTAGCACCTTCAGCAACTGAATCTGTCAAATTCATGACAAAACTAAACATCAGAAACTGTATAAATGTAGTATTTATTGGAGGGCAGTTGTATTCAAGTGGATGATAATGTGATGCTTTAGTTTAACAAAAACAAAAATTTCCTATGGAAGAAAATTAAATCATGTGGTCCAGTTGACCACAACTTCACATTATAGTTGCAGCTCTTTTAGCTTGTGCATTTGCTTAGGGACAAAGAATATTATGGTTTAGTCTGCATAATCTATAGGCTCAAGTCCAGCATTTTAACCTTTACACTCTCTCTCTCTCTCTCTCTGTCTCTCTCTCTCTCTCTGGTAGTCCCATCTTCCCAGTAAGACTAATATCCACTGGTCTGGAGATAGATCTTGTTTCCTCGAGTTGAGGAAAGACTGACACATTGTGGAGTGGATGACATTATTACAGTCTATTACCTTTGTCTGGTTGTCAGTCAATATATGAGCTACAGTCTATGCATGAACTGTGTCTGACACAAGAGACTTGCAACTTAACATAAATTATGCAGCCAACTGTCAACTGATACATGACCTCAGTTCACTGCTCACTGTCTTATTCCAGAGGACACTGAAAGACCTGCTCCTTTTTTAAGTGGATTCAAATGAATAAATCTTGACAGAAAGTGCTCCTGGGAAATAACATTAGCTGGCAGAATTATGAATGCTGAACATTTAGTTTTAGTGTGTATTATACAATGTGTGTCTGCACATGTATTTACGTCCATGTACGTGTACGTGTGCTTGTGCTTGTGCTCCACACCTCAGAACACCCTGGAGACTTGAGAGAAACTCCCAGTCAGGCTGCTAAAACTCACAACTAGGATGTAATCTGCTCAGCCAGAAAGTAGACTCTGTTCTGGCCATATCAAAAAGACCCCTCAGTCCAAATCTTACTGCCTGTTACTGTGTTTGTATGTTTTAGGTGTCATTTGTCAGGTGTCAGTTTGTCTGTTAGAGAGTATTGTAGGTGACCAAGTGATCCCAGTGCGTAGGGGAGTGATGACATTGTTGTGATTAGCATCCTTTGCATAGAAATGTAGACCTTTTTAGTAACATGAAAATGTTTTTGTGCACGTTAGGTTTAAAAGAAGTTGTAGATCTATTATAGTTGTATATATTTTCAGCTTTTTTCAGTCCTTTGGGTTGTCTTTTGAAACACGCTTGTGTAACAGCTTCAGTGGTTTGAGTGCAAGCCTTGAAGTTGATCAAGGCATTGGAAAATGCCGAGATGGAGAACAGAGATGTCCTCTTTGCCTCTCATTATCCTGTTACACTCTTGTGTTTTCACTGGACTGCACCTCTCTGTGCTACGTGGCTTGTGCAACCCACTCAGTGCTTGGAAAGTAACCCAGTAGGAATAGTGCTGATGGAGAGGAGCACAAGGTGATGAAAATGTTAAAGAATGGGAGGAGGAAAGGGATAGAGCAGATGGGAGCACATGCTACACAATCTCACAAGAGATTTATTAGACTTTAATTTTCTGTTTAAGTATTGGGGCATCAGGGAATTGGAAATCAGCTAGCTATCTGAAAATTTTCAAATGTCTTTTACTAAAATAATATATAGATGTCAAAACTTGTGAAGAAGTTTCATTCTGTAAATCATTAATCACTTGAGCATAAAAACTTAAAAAGACAGATGCACATTTTGCACTGCTTGATACCAAAGCACATTTGGGTGCAGCAACCTGTTTCTTTGAGCCACCTCTTATCCCTGAGACTTTTGTCCCTGTACCACTGCTTCTCCTGATCTCATGTAACCCTTCAATCCACCCTTAAATGCCCACTGCAACAGGAAAATCTTCAAGCAGTGTTTTTATAGGTTGAAAAGACACATACCAAGAGAACTACACACTTACACAACTCAGTCAAACTATAGCATTTTTTAAAAATTCTCTATTTGGATGTCCTTTGTCCCTGAGAAGATAATGGAGCCATACACACTGATGCACACACCATGTTGCCTGAAACGCTCGAGGAACTACCTGGATTGCTGAAAGTTTTTGTCAGGTTGGTTTAGGAGGAGAGTCTTTGAATGTCTTGAGCTGGATTCTTCTGTTTTTAAGGCAGGCACCAAGGTATTTGTGATCACCATGAGTTTGGCAGTCTCCCAACTGAACTGACAGCTTTGCAAAAATGCAGTCTAAATCCAACTTATAAGAAATTGAACTGCATTTGTGACTTCTTGTGGAGCTGCCCAGATTTCTCAGAAGTTTCTGTACTACTGTACGTCTGGTCCTGTTTAAACTTGTCCTCTGTTAATTTGGTCTATGGCATTGACCTAAGAGTCGTCAAGCTGTTAAATCAATCCAAGACAACATTGGATGGCATCTACCCAATATTGTATAGCCCCCAAAACAACTCAGAGCCATTGGGCCATGGACAGTTGACCTCCGGGGCTCTCTTGTGGTGTCTAGCACTGGTAGGTTGTGGTGGGTTGTTGGGATCGTATCGGTTGCAGACTTGGGCTACCATGAATTATGCTTATTTTGGCACATCTTACAGATGCTCAGTTATATTGGAATCTGGTGGGGTGCGTTATCCTGTTGGGGTCATGGAACATATCACCGAATTGAAACGGCTGGTTGGCAACATAGAATCAATATAAAATATTCTTTCAGGTATAAAATGAATAGAGAAGCAGGGTTTTTGAAATGGTGTCTGCTTATATAGCACTTTTATCACCTTATTTCTAAGGCCCAAAGCGCTTTACAGTTACACTCACTCACCCATTCACACACCGATGGTGGCAGAGCTGCCACGCAAGGCGCTAACCAGGCCATCAGGAGCAACGTGGGGTTAAGCGTCTTGCCCAAGGACACATGGGCCAGCAGAGTGGGAATCGAACCTGTGATCAACCGATCAGAGGTCAACCGTTCTACCTCTGCACCACGGCCGCCTCATATTGCAATCAGTCAGAATCATCAGAACGCTTTATTAATCCCAGGGGGAAAATTCCATAAACAGCTGGACCTATTTATGCTACCAGGAAAGTTGGCGTTAACGTCACTTTCCAGACCCGTAAACTATGCTGGAATGGCGGTGGTTCTAGATTTCAAAATAAAGATCTTTAAAAGACTCTAAATATGAAATGATAAAGGGTGGCCCACTGTACCATGTTTGGCACACGTTCAGGAAGAATTTGAATTTTTAATGCAAAAGATGTACATATTGTTGTATTTTTCCCTAAACCATGGATTGCTTCTTTTGATGAACTGTAATTAGAAATTTATAATGAGCTCTTTTTGTGGGTAATTAAAGTGTGCACTAACTAGCTGCTTTTTGCCTCATGCTGTCAGCTTTGACCAGCTATGACAAGCCTGTTTCATGATTTACAAATTTTTCCTCCTCCTCTTTCCTGGTAGTTATGTCTTGTTGTCTGTCCTGACAGTATAACAGATAACACAGTGCGCTTCCGACTGACAGAGTGAAGGCCTGAATCTCCTTCTGCTACGTCTCAGTTATCTGCGTAGCCTGAATTAGTCAGTCATCTCACTCCCACTTTATAGAGTGCAGCATGTCACTTGTCAAAACACATCCACAACGACTTGAAGTCTGCAAACTCACACACACTCACAAACACGCACACGCGATCTGGCACACGCTTACTAATAAAAGGGAGAAGAACAAGTGTGTACAGTTGCACTTCAGGCAGGCAGCCTTCACCTGTGCTCATTTTAAATGGCATCACGAGTTACACAGCAGGGTGCAAAACACCCGATCTTAAAAAGTTAAAAAAAAAAAGAGAGAGAGAGAGAGGAAAAACAACTATGCTCATTGTGACTCATGATCTTACACTCTTCTCACATGAAACCATATATACACTTTCAGACTAAAGATACAGCACTCTACTGTTTGAAGGCGCTATGTAAATGATAAAAGTGGGGTGTACATACAAGCTGTGTTTGTGAATGCAGACACATGGCTGTAAGCACTGTTGTTAGTATGACACTGGCTATTTTTTGCTGTTTGCAGTAATGATAATGTATAACAAAATGTTATTTGGGAAAAAATATTCTAGCCCTGTTTATGGCATTTTTTAAAACAGATTTCATGTCATGCAGTCTTTATTTATTAATTGTAATTATGCCTCTTCTAACTAAATGAAGGGACAGGCTGTGTGTACATGTATAGACTGTCAAGAGGCAGCATTTGACATTGCTTGTTCAAGCAGCATGAGGGAAAAGCTGGACATCCATGATCTGATGCTAGAGAGGAAGTTGGTCCTGCTGTGGACTGTACATACACCAGTTTGGATGCTGTAGTCTGATGTGGTGTCTAGAATGGAGTAGCCATGCTGTGTCATATATATATATATATATATACAGCACTCTGTAGGATTCTGAGCATCAGGGCTCAGGCTGTGTGTTAAGAAGCTGCCCTCGCTCTCCTGGAAGGTCAGCCTCTCTGCACTTGAAAAGCTTCTCATGTGCATCTAGGCGTTCAACAGCCCTGCCTGCCTGGGTGACTGCTTGCAAGCTTGCCTGCCTGTATGTCAGCCTCTAATGATGAGGATGATGGAGGGAATCAAAGAGGAGATGGCGCTGACGTCGGGGCGAGCTCTCCGTAGGACACCAGGTGATTGGGGCGGGAGCTTTGAAGCAACTTGTTGGATGGCTGTCCATTAATGTAAAATATCTTCTTTTCAAAGGGCTTTATTCAAGCTTAGAGTAGCGGCGCCCATAGGGGTCAAGGTGTCTGGCAGAATAATCTCTCTCTCACTTTAGGCAGAAAAGAAGATAAAAGAAAGAATAGTGAATAGTGACCTGGGCCTCATTTATAAAACCGTTCCATGCTTGAACTTAGTCTTAAGATCATTCCTGATAGTATGCTTCCATTTGAGTCATAAAAGATGCTGGGCATCAGAAAAAATTGTGTGCTACCTGTGATCTATAAATCACAAATAAACTGACAGCACCTGTCTTGCAGCTTTCCCTTTTATAATCCAAACACAAATAAGTTTAGTCAGGAACCAAAAGAGAGATGCAAACATTTTGAAAAGCAAGAATATGTGTAAAAAAATCCCTCTGATCTCTGAAAACTGTCTTTAAAAAAAATAGAGTTTTCATGATCTCCAATAACACAAGAACAAGAAAAACTTAGTGAAAAGTTTACCAAAAACCTCTGTGCAAATGCATCCTGGTGACAGTGTCTCTACATAACGAGCAGAATAGTGATTTCATAAGGTTTGAACGTTGCTTATGGACAATATAATTTCCATGTCAAAGTTTTTAACAATTAACATTGTTTTCTGCTTTAGCCATTCTTAATAACAAAGTGAACTGTAACTGTTTTATAAATGAGGCCCCAGCTCATCTCCTTGGCCACTTCTGCTGTCATACCTTCAGAAAAGAGAAAGGATAAGAGAAGAATATGAGGCTGTCCTTTCCATGAGTGATGTCTGGTTACATATCGTTTTATATACACAGGCTGGCAGTATATCAGGTTGATTTGGAGAAGAATGAGGAGTTTTGCTGTCTGTTTGATCTGTGAGCATTATAGCTATGCTTTGTGATCATTTCTGGATGTTTATTTATTTAATTTGGTCAGGGATCAATGTGACTCCTGGCACATAAAGCAGCCAGTAGTTCACACAGATCAACTTTCTTCAGTCACCATGACCTACAGAGGGACAGACAGAATTTTATCCACCAAGTAGCAGGTTTATGAATAGTGAGTTATGGCTGCGTAAATCGCCCCCGTCCGTTTTAAGTTACCATGATACAGTTGCAGGTCTGTCTTGGCTTATGAGAGCGGCAGTAAGAAAGAAAGAAAGCAAAATGTGAGTAAGAGTCAAAGATCACAGTGCTCTCATCATATGGTGTGACAATTCCTCTTGTCTCATTCAGTGAGGCAAAAGGGAGACAAAGATGACACACAGCAGCTCAGCCTGTTCATGAACCCTATTAAATCCGAGCAAATCTTTGATATGTACTCTGATACCGTATTTTATTGATACTGGGAGGGTGTTTACAATATCAAATACAGTTCTGCATTCCAGGAGATCAGAACTAGAACTACTTAGTCCTGTGACCCTTGAGAGTTTCCCCCTAAGCTCTCATAGAACTGCTTCATGGATGGCTCTAGTCCACTTTAGTTTTTACAAGAGGTATATGGGCCCTCCGTGTTATGCCTGTCTATTAATTTTCTTTTATGCGCACACTTACTTCAGTCATCAGTCTACTAATTATCACCCTGATTAGGTAGCCTACTCTGATGTGTGAAACACCCTGCTTGTCCCATCAAGCAAGGTATTTGATCACCTGGCTTGATGGCACATGCGCCACCTTCTCTTTGTACAATATTTGAATTACCTGAATTTTATTTCCCAAATTTACATCTCAAAATCTTTTTGTGGTTCACCCAGTGATTGACATTAGCATAGGTGTATATTTATTAACGTTTTAGAGTAGTAATCTTTGAATCAGGAAAAAAAACGATATGAGAATTTCCAAACACACACATACACAAGCACTCAAAGGCTCCAGCCTCTGATCTGAGCTGACAACTCCTAAGCCACCGTTTCCTCGTGCTGCTTAACTCAGACCACATTTCTCACACAGCACCTCTCTCCTCTCCCAAGTCTGCCTTCTCTCCCCATTCCATCCATCTTTCTCTTCATTCCTGTAGCCCGGCATCTGGTTTGAATATAGCAGTGTGTGCTACTGTGTTACTGATAGAAGCAGGGAGTATAGGCTTCTCTTTGATTTTTCCATCCTCCTCATCTCTCTTCCTGCTCAGATCCTACAATGCCTGTGCTGAGAGAACAAAGCTGAGTGTGCAGCTTCTGTTTTGACACTGACAGTGCGGATGTATGTTATTTTATACTGAGTTTTTAATGCATTAGTTTCATCTTGATTTTATTAATGATTTGTGTTTTTGTCATTTGACCACTTTGACCACACATTGTTTGTGTTCACAGTGCAATATTTATTCTCATGCTAATGGACAAATTAATTAATGCAGGGACATTTCTCTGATGAAAATGGGATTTTTATTGCCCTTTATTTTTAAAAATTTTACCAATGAATGGGAAGGACATTTTCTTTTTCAGGTTTTTCAACAGTTTTGCCAAATGGAACTTGTTTGTTTGTATCTGTGCATTTTGATACAATTTGAATCAAGATATGAATTCAAATCTTTTGTTGTTTTTACATTTTTACGCATTTTTCTGGTGTATAACTACAGCAGTAGTAATCTGATCTGACTGTAACCATACATGCTTTCAACATGAAGAGTTTTTAATCTAACAATTTCACATTTTGAATATATATATACATATATATATACATATATACATACATATATATATACACATCTTCATTGTTTATTTCAAATTGGCTAAATGCTGCACATTAAAAGAATCATGTTGTCATTCTTTGTTGTTTTTTTGCATCTGTTTTGTAGACAGAAGCCAGAGAGACCATTCCCAGGATGTTAGCAGAATTGGACCTGGGCCGGACAGAGAAGTGTGTGAGGGTGAACTCGGTGTCTAGTGGCTTAGCTGAAGCTGACCTGCAGGTAATCTTGCAGGCCAAGGTTGTCCCTCCTGCCATCATGTTGCCCAAAGTGGAGGACACGCAAGAGGTGCAATGGGTGAGCTACAAATGACATTCCCTCTTCAAACAACTGTAGTTTCTCCAAAATCATTCTAAACTCAGTGTAGTAATCTGAGAGTTTTTATATATTTTCTTAGAATCTTATGTTAAAAAAGAAGAAAAAAAGCCCTAAACTTAAAATGCCCATAGCATTTCTTTCCTTTGCCTCTGAGAGTCTTTTTAAAAAGCACTGTGGTACTCTTACACAAACTCACAAGTAAGAAGAAACCTCGGGAATCTTCAAAGCAGTCATAACAATCTTTCCCGTTTCCAAGTAAAAAAGGGGGAATCGATCCCTGTCAGGGACAGACAGAGTGTTTTTCTTGGCTACTGCTCAAGGAACAGATGACATTTTCTCAGTTTAAACTTCAGAAGCCTGATAACTTTCTGTAACAGCTCAATGGTGCCTTCTGCCGCTGGTGAACGCACTGAAGACTGCTGTGAACAGTGTCCTGTTGTAGCAAAGAACTGGTTTAATCAAACAGAACAGAAAGCCTCAAAATCATTACTTACGCTCACTCTTGCATACCTTTACATATGAAATATTTCAAATGTTTATACATTCACAGACTTAAAAAAGGCTGTCTTTGTCAGTTGTTGGATTTAGGAAGCTCACATTCTTTGTTGTCTTTATTGAGACGCATCATACAAGTATCATAATCTGATGCCAGATATTAAACATTGTTGTTCTCCCACAAAGACTGCAGATAAATGCACCCTCAAAATGACTTTTAAATGATTACTTTTAAATAATTTTCTTCAGTCTTTGTTTTTCTAAATTTTTCTAGATTTGTTACCACTAACTGGACTTAGATGTTTTCTTGCTCTTGGCCATACCTCTGCTTTCTCTAAAGGGCTGCTCTACAGATGTCAGGTCCTAAAAAGCCAGCAGACATTGACATCATTAATGCAGACCTGTATGATCAGCTTCACTCTCATGCTAGAAGAAGGAAGATTATTGCTAGTCTTCTTGCTTTTGTCTTTACTGGTCCAAATAGATACACAGTATGCACACTAATTGAACTATAAATGTTTTTATTTCTATTTCATTACACAGACAATGACATAAGCAAGCCATTTAAAGTGGCTGATATACCTGTTCAATATAGCTGTATTTGCTGTATCAAGCTACATGTACTGGAGCAGTTTTCTGGTGATTGAACAAGTGGGAGAAGTTGAGATTTGTTCAGAGGAGAGTAAAATGGGAGAGGTAATCAGTAGTGAAAGGTATGTGTCTAGTCTGCCTTTTTTTTGCTTCAGTGTTATAACGCACATGCACACTCTTTCTCACACACACGCATTTATGTTCATACTTGGTCTGAGGGAAGGAGCAGGAAGTTTTTAACTAGTGGTTTTAATTAGAACATGTCTATTTCCTGCTGCCCTTTCTTTCTTCCAAGTATAATTGCTGACAGGTGTTCACTAATTCTCTCCCCTAGCTCTTT
Organism: Etroplus canarensis; assembly: GCA_015106775.1. Lineage (NCBI taxonomy): Eukaryota > Metazoa > Chordata > Actinopteri > Cichliformes > Cichlidae > Etroplus > Etroplus canarensis. Next base: position 20,585 of record VUQH01047656.1, read on the forward strand.
TCTCCCTTGGCTACTTTTCTTTACCCAAGGAAGTCATTTTTGTTTTGTATTTTTTAAACTATCCGTTGTTATTATGCTGTAAATCACAGCCGGCATTTAGAAAGCTGTGTGTAATTGCCTGTTTATGTTATGTGATTTTTTTTTTCTAAAATTCATTCAAAAATCTTTGTTGTACATTTAATTCAGTCAGTCCTTTATACTGGTGCTGTTCCCCTTGAGACAAATGCCTGTAAGTATTCTGTCAGGTTTACATTTGATTTATTTGTCAGTATGATTTTGCATTAGTGAGTGCAAGAGGCAAAATCAGCTTGGTAGCTGTGGATGGGACCCTCTCGCTCAATCTTATCTTCATCCCTCCCAACTTTTTCAGTCTCCCTCCACTTTGTACTTCTCTGTGCATCTGTGTGTGTATTCATGTTTCTTGTGTTGTAAACAAGTGTCTGATTTTCTCCACTCTTGTAAGGCAGCGCAGTAAATCCCTCACTTGTTTATTTTTCTCCCTTTTTATTGATATTAGCTCAGGAACCTCCAGACTGATTTGTCGCTAAAAGATGGACTTGCTTGTTTCTCTTTGTGTGGAAATCTTTTGCTCTGTCTTTCTCTTCTCCTCCAGCCCTTGTGTGACTGACAGGCCTTATTGGGCTATAACAGGCGTAACTCCCTCCTTTGTTTGAATACAATTCTCACAAAGATTTCAGAGCCGTGTGCATTCTTTGCCCACCACACTATTTGGTGTGCACTGGGACCAAAAGAATCGCACCCTGTCCCGCTCCTCCTCCTCTTCTCCTCCTCCTGTCCCCTCCCCTCATCCCTTTCTCCGCTTCCCCTCTGTGAAATGAACACTTCAGCTGGCCGGAAACATTTAATCTGGCCCCCTTTTGAAGAAAATTAATTGAAACTTGTCCCACTATAGCCTCCTTTCTCTAGCTCTATCTCCCCCTCCTTCTCTTTTCATGATTAGGTGGCAAAATTGTCAGAGGCCTTGTTTGTAGCGTGGCTTTGAATGGAAAGAAGAGGTGTTATTTCTTCTTTTAACATTTCTTTTTTTTATCAATTTAGTGGTGAATAACATTTTAAAAAGGTCCTAGTTTTGAGAGCCATTGATGGCTAATGGTTGCTGTGCCTGTCAGAATGCCAGTGAACAAGGACTGTAGTACCTCTTATGCAGTGTAAATTAGACTCTCAAAGTGTATAATAGCTGAAGAGGAGAGTACAGCAGAAGGACAGAAACATGTAATCAGAGAGGCTCGGACGCTTTTAAAGCCAGTGGTGCTGCATGGAGCTGTCATTTTTTTTCCCCTTTGGTAGAAACTAAACAGTCCACTCCGCTCGCCGCCGCCTTGTTAGGGTTTGCATGGCGCAGCGTTTTGGTGGTAATCTCCATGTGTAATATCAGATAGGTTTCCCCACAACAGGCCATATCTATCTAGTTTCCTCTGTCACAGAAATAGGTTTATCTACACCCTCTTTTCACACTCCCTCTCGGACCCCCGCACCCCTTCCTGTGTTTGTGAAGGAGGAGGGGGGGATATTATGCTAAGCCCCCAGCGTTAGTTTTTATGTTACCATAGCAACCTTGCTCCCACAGGGTTGTGACCTCAGATGATTACAGTACAAAGCCTATTGGGTCTTGAAAACCTCTTTGAAGATGAAAAGACTTTGATGGTTTGTATTTATGCAAATCTCTCAGATATGATTTATCCAACTGAGATTGAATGGAGAGATGATTAAAATTGCCCCTATTTTTGAAATCCTTCAATGGAGGCCCACCCTTTTAGTTTTGAGAACAAGAGTGGTGAGTGTGAGTATGGGGGTTATTTTGCGCTTCGTTTGGAAAAACAGTAGCGCTGTACCTGAGGTTATTTATAACCATCTTTTTTTCCCGGTGTGTCAAAGAGGGAGAAAAAGGCATGAGGGGGGAGACATGGAGGTAGACATTTCTACTCTGAGGTTTTGCACTCTCTTCTTTTTTGTCTTTTTTTTTGTCTGGCTTTGAAAGGAAATATCTGACGGAGGGGGCTTTTGTGTGTTTCCAGATGATAGATTTAGGAATTTGGGCTACCCCACTGGCAGTCCAGGGCTAGCTGTGAACTGGTCTGTTGGAAAAAATTGGAATGCTTTGGTCTTCAAAGAATTAAACTTGGTTTTAAAGCCCTACTTAGGTGAGCTTGCATATTAGCAGGAGTCGTGCAGGATAAAGGCCTCACCAAAGTGTCACATCACACTCTGATTGTTGCTCCAGACTCCCTGTTCCCTGCCATGGAGGAGGGACGCAAAACAGAATAATGTTGCTGTAAAACACTCTCAAAGACATCCCAAATCTTGTTTCTTCTTCCTTTTTCGGTATTTTGTTTCTTCTTTGGCTTGCTGTGTGTATGCATGTGCTGGTGCGTGCATGTGCACATTTACATGTGTGCACACAGTCTCAGGGGAGCACATGCTGTAGTTGTGCAGAGCCTCTGAAAGAAGGTAGAGCAGAAGACTTCAGACGAAGGGGGAACCCTGGTGATAATGTAAAATATTTCATTTCACTTGCTTTTGTTGCTACTCTCCCATGCTTGCTCTCTGCGCTATTTGAACCCTCATAGATGTGCCTCTGAATAAGGACTGAAATGGGAACAGTGCAAGTAATAAAGGTGTCAAGATTTGAATCAAAAGTGAGTTTTTGCACATAAAGAATTTTTCTCCTTTCTGTCTTACCCCACCGTAGCTTTTGAAAGATGTGTCAAATCATTTACAATCGTTACTGCTGAATATTTTTTCTTTCAGTTTTTAAAAAGGCTCTGACACAATTGCGCCGTATCTCAGATTTCTCTTTCTGTTGAGCTTTCTACTTCATATAACTAATAATGCACTGATAAGTCCACTGAGGGCAGCAGTTTTAACATTTTACAGAAAGTCAGGAAGTCGAACAGAAATGCCATCCAGCAGAGCAGGTTTCCTTAAACTTCTTTACGTATTTTCCAAAGAACATCAACTGGGTTTAATCTGATTGTATATCTGAAGATTTGATTTTATAAGGCCAAATGCTAAAATGCGTTCAATTACTAACAAAGCGTAAATATCTGATGGATGTGATTGTGTGTGTTTTCTTTCACAAAGTATGAAGAACAAATTAATTTACTGTGATTGTTTAGAGGTTTATTGTTTTCTCCTCATGGAAACAGTGGATTTTGTTAATGAGTGCCTGAGCATGAGATGGTCCCTGTGTGTTTAGTTTGTTGACAGGTTTCAGCACAACTTGAAAGGACGGCCACTGACAGAACCCATTCGCCTCATCACCTTTGTGGAAACCGCTGTGGGCCTGCTCAATTTTAAGGTAAATTACAAGCAAACCTCCCAAAAAAACTGCATGCGTAAGACATTTTGTTGTTTGTCCATTGTTCACTTTAGATTAAAGACTGCATCAGTGAGCAGAGAACTCCACATGTCCAAAATAAAAGGGATTCAAAGCTTTCAGGCCGGCTCTCAAAATGAGCCTTTTGAGGTTTTTTTCTCCTCTCTGTCTGTGTGTGTCTCTCTCTGTCCTCTTCAGACATGCTGACATTTTTTAATTAGAACCATTTTAATATTGTCACAGTGCAAAAGTTCTTAATGATATTTTGGATAGCATCAAAGTGTTTTTTGTTATAGTACAGCACGACCTTCAGCTACATGAGAAAAGAGGGCACGGTTTGGGGCATTTGAGGAGAAACCAGCTGTCATTCCTTCTTCTGATTTGTCTTTTAGTCTAATTCTGTGACTGCGGTTGTGAATATGTGCATGTGTGTTTGGATGGCAGGGGGTGCCTCTGTGTGCTGTCTTGAGAACACCCTGTATTTTTGCCCAGACTGAACCCCGGGTTACAAGCATGAAGAAAAAACTCGCTGTGGCACAGCTAGTGGTGAAATTAATTTGAAGGCCAACAAAGGCACGAAACATGTTCTTATTGTTTCACACCCTTCACCACAGACGATCCATTCGAGAGGGTTTCTTTCTTGAGTTTTACTTTCCCCAATGGTAATTGGAGCCATTAGTCTTTATTTTGGTTGTTGTGTGATTTTTTTTTTTTTTTTTTTTAATAAGGCAGT
>VUQH01047666.1:0-10356 GCA_015106775.1 Etroplus canarensis
AAGACAACGAGCCCAAGCATACAGCAAAAGCTCCACAGAAATGGTTCAAAGACAACAAGGTGAATGTTCTGGATTGGCCAAATCAAAGCACAGATCTCAATCAAATCCAGAATTTGTGACTGGATTGAAAGGAGCTGTTCACGGCCGATCCCCGAGCAACCCGACAAAGCTTGATCTGTTTTGTAAGGCAGAAAAATATCAGTGTCCAGATGTCCAGCCTGATTAAGACATGTCCACGCAGCCTCAGTGCCGTGATTGCAGCCAAAGGCGCATCTAATAAATACTGACCTAAAGGGGCTGAAATTTATGCAAACATTTATTTTACACTATAGATTTTAAATTTATTGACATCAGTTAGTAAAACTCTGTTTTCACTTTGACATGAAAGAAACTTTTTTACAGATTCTTGTCAAAAAGCCAAATTATACTGACCATGATTTCATTTAACCCTGCAAACCTTGCAGTTTTTTCACATCTTTGCTTTTCTCTTTTGAGCTATTACAGGAAGATTTTTTTACCTGAATAGGATGGAAAATGGACAGATCTGTGCTGCAGTTGCGTGATGGCCAAGTGTTTTGGATGTTGTGCTGGTAGCGTGAATAAGAACTATGACGTTGGATCAAGCTGCTACACAGTGCTCTCCTATATCAAAACCCCAAACAAGTGAATATCTTTCATAAGAACGGTGTCCTCGAGTTTCAGAGCCTTGGCAAATCAATGCTACTTACTTGGCCATTGTTTCCTTCCCCAATTTCTTACTCATCTGTATATGAAATATATTCTGTAAATAATGGTGGTGAACTGTGGTGCATCGCCTGATAAAGTTATGCAGTGTCTCTGGGTACAAAATCCATCAAACCGGACTTTCCATTATATTCCATCTCTTCACCAATATCCTGTAAAAACACACCCACACAGCCACAGTCTGAACACTGCCTTAAAGCTAGCAACATGGTTGAAAAGCATGACAGAGAGCTTGTTTACCACTTCAGCTGCTGTAATCCTTCATAGCAGCACACAAACCCTAACTGCATCACATCAAAGCAAGAGCCATGTCTTCCCTCAGCGGCAGACATGGAGATAAATGTGAGAGTACGTTAATCTGTGTCGACAGGTGGAACCTCCACAGCATCAAGCAGCCTTTGCAGCTTCATTGGCACTGTTACATCAGCCCACAAACAGCTTCAGTCAAGCTACTCAGGACAGCAAATACTATAAAAACACTCAAGTGGATAACCCTTTACCATCAGAACAGAAAGACATTGCACTAATGATTTTGTGAGAGGGGTGCCTACTTTCTATATTGATTCCATCACGTTTAGAACAACTTTTCTCTCTCCTTACTGGCTTGTTCCCATGACACCATAGTAAAGGATATTATTCCAGCATTTAGTTGATGAGTAGGTCAAAATATTAACATTTTTTGTTCTTACTGGAACCAAAAACATGATTGGAGTAAAAGTAAAACAAGTTTACCATTTAATTTGATCTTTGATAAGCAATTTTATATTAGGGCTGCAACCACTCATTGAGTAGCTTGAATAACTCAATTACAAAGTGCTGAACCATGAATTTACATTGCGTGGTTGTGCTATGTGCTGCTGTGCATTAAATGGACTGCTGCTTATATAGCGCTTTTCAACTTTAAACACTTAGAGTGCTTTTCACTACAAGCCTCATTCACCCATTCACACAGAGCTTTATTCTATGCCTTTAAGTGCATTTAAATATCACACACACTCACTCCAATGGATGCATCGGGAGCAATTTGGGGTTCAGTGTTTTGCCCAAGGACGCTTCAGCACATAGACTGGAGAAGCCAGGGATCAAACCACCAATCTTCCAGTTGAAAGATCACCCGCTCTACCTCCTGAGCTACAGCTGTCAAGCCAGTAAACACACTGATCAGGCAGTAAAAATGATCAGCGCTACCTGATCATTTCGTGGCTTGTTAGAAAGCTGAGAGCTAGAAACACTGAAATGCTTCTCTCATTAAAACGCGATTGAAGTGTTCACAAGTGATCGCATGTGCTGCCCAGATGGACGGCTAAAGCACAAAAACACAGCAGAGATGTGTACTGCTGCACGTGGAGCAGGGAATCCAGTCAACAGCCAACCACTCAGACAGTACCGAACGAGTAAAACCCAGATTGCATCTCTCATAAAATCTAGCTCTCAGTTACGTATCCTTCCTTTTGCACCTGGGTTTGTGCTGTCTGGTTGTTATGGTGGAGTAGCTGCCCAAATAAACTGAAGCCCACCTGTCAGCCCATGGCGAGAGCTTTCTAACAAGTGGTGACATGATCAGGTAGTGCTGGTCATTTTTGTCGATTGATCAGTGTGTCAGTTGAGGTATGTTTAACGCAGTGATGCATAGTGCTACCATGAGTGGTAAGTCCACTGTTCAGGATTTTGTAATCAAATTATACTCTATGAAGCCTTACAGCCTTACTTTACTCACATATTCTGGAAGCTTTAACTTTGTTTTGCAGTCACTCAGATCACAGGGTCTAAGGCTTATCTTATTTCACCTGGGTTAACCAGGTTAGCTGGTCCAAAACATAACTGAGGTCCTCCACTCACTGACACAGGAAAACTTCACACCCATGTAACACGGCAGGTCGACAACTGTGACTAAAAACTGCTCCAGCTTCCTTCGTTTGAACTTGCCAGAGTGGTTTACACATGCTGCTGTGAAAGAGTAAGGCTTTACTGAACTGAAATAGCTCAGTCACATGTTTAGGTCAAATATGATTTGATGCTATGTTGTGACATTTGTTGAGAAATGATAAGAATGCCTCTGCAGTGTAATTCAGACCAATATCAGCCCCGCAGTAAATCCTAAAATGATGAGTGTTTGGGTGTTCTTCCTGTGTCTCTGTGTGTTCTTTAGATCCTCCAGTGCAGACATGCACTCCAAATTGGAGTTTTCATATCGCTCAAATGTATGAATGGTTATCTGCAGGGTGTGATTTGCCTGCGGAGGTGGGGGGGATATCCCCCCTCTGGTTTACATGCCTCTGCCTCTGCTGTTATTTTTTTATCCATGGTGAGGATAAAATGTGGTATAAAGGACCACTGTGGTTAATGAATTAGTTTCATGGAAAAAGAAATCCTCTCCTCTGGTTGTTTTCATAAATGGCACCCTGGTGATCCGCATGTCTGCCCTGTGACAATCAGAACTCATTTGTCAGAGTTTCAGGAGCAGAACCACACACACTCCCCTTCCGGTTGAATGCCTGTGAATACGTTCCTGACCATAACTGCTTGTTCTTATTTCCGTGCTCCATCATCCTGCTCCTTTCTCAGTTCTGACCCTTCTCACGGGTAGCAAGGGGATCTGCCCAGCCTGGCCACAGGTCCTCACTATGATCTTCACCAAGCCACAGTCTCAGGCCTAGATTTTACCATCTGCTCTTCTTTCAGTAAACACTGTCCAATCATAATTGAGGCTTTAGTCTCAGCCAGTGAATAAGGCTATCTGTGCAGGTGAGCACTGCCTCCCAATCACTGCACACATCTGCAACAAATCAGAAATGATTTTTTAATAATAAGCTCATTGAACTACTTCTGTTCGAACTATTAAACAGTCTTTGTTTGATGAAGAATAAGATTATTGTTTGTATGTGTATACAAAAAATCATGTAGATCATAAAACAATGAGTTCTTTTGTCCTCTCAGTATTATGAACACTAAGATCCAAACGTGTTAACTGAACCACATCAGCAGGAGAATCCACAGGTTAGCATTTCATTGCCCTATGAATAAACCATAACGTGATCCCAGGCTTTTACTGTACAGCACTGAAGACAAGTGACAGGAAGAGGAACCAAACCAAAGCATGCACCCACCCTGCAGAGTTACAGACTGCTGAGGCAACGATGATAAAAATAGACGTGTAGAGAAAAAGAGGGCATGGACAATGAGAGATGCAGACAAAGATGATGAAAAAGAGATCCATCAGACATTCTGAGCCCAGTTTCCTCTGTCTGCCCTACAGCTATGGTACATCTCCTGGGACAGCATGTACTCATCACCTTCACACTCACTCTCACATCGCCCTGCTTGATGGTTCCCTTGCTTCCCCTTTACGAGCACATATGTATGTGCACATAAAAATGTGAATGAGTTATGTATCCCTTTACAGGAACTCTTCCCGCAGCCTCAGTAGAAAACTGCAGGAAGTCCTCATACTGACCTGAGATTGCTGTGGTTTCTGCTTGTGTTTTATCCTCAGTGGTGTTTGCAGGATATTAATGCTGCGATAGATGGAACCTGTCACTTTGACAGGATATTTGATGTGACATGAAGCTCACAATCGTTCCAGGGAGGAGTTCATTCATGCAGTCCCTCAGGGTTAGTCTGTCTGCTCCCTAGCAAGGGGTCATGGCAGTGTACCCAGTGTACGGTCTGAGAGACTGTTGGCCAACTTGTCTTTTCTTAGCATCTAGTCTTTGCTGAAAATACTTCCAAAATGAAAGTTGTGCCAAACTACGAGGACAAAACGTTGCCGTCTGCTGGATGTTTTTCTGTCTAACAAGTAGAGGTTTGTGTTTTATCAGGAAGAACAAAATGAAACAGAACTTTCTCACTTCTGAGAAAAGTAGGAAAGTTATGAAGAGGCAGCCTTATAATGCTGACATTAGGGAGCAGAGAAGCAATGACGGTGACAGTCCATGCAACTAAGTTCCCCAAATGGTTAGTGGTGGTGTTGCTGGTGTTGTGAGTGACAGTGAGAGAGTGAGACAGATTACACAGAGTGGTGGGAGGTCCACAGACAGGGTGATTAGTTCCCTGAAACAGAGCTAAGTGCTTGTGATGTATGCGTATTAAAATAATGCATGTGCACGCAGGCCGACAAACACCCACACTGATTACAGCTATCTGAGGAGTGCTCAGACTCATCCCTCTCAGGCTGTGTGTCCTAACACAAGTAAAGACATAAACAGAATAAGGGTACAAGGAGTACTAGTTGCTGTACTTAACTCCTGTAATCACATTAGCATCGCTTCAATGAATAAGCCATCCTAAAAGATGGCAGGAGTCCACACAGTGCACTTTCTCTAAGGGTCTGTACTGCAGATATGGACAAACCCTTAGATACACACACATCAATGTAGTGTGTGTGTGTGTGTGTGTGTGTGTGTGTGTCCACAGTAAACAGCTGGACCAACCACGTACCAGTGTAGTGGGGCAGTGTAGTTAATTTTCTTAGTGGACAGGCTGACCTGTGCTGCTCTGAGGTTTACTGCTCTTTGTGGATTTGGCCTACAATCCATAAGCCCATGTTACATGATCCAATATGACTGCCTCTTTGCTCTGCTTTTTACTGCCCAACCCCTAACCTGCATAAAGGTGGAATTTGCCAAGCATTACTGATGAACACCATCAGCTTAAATCAAAGACTCCTAACAAAGTTCTTCTACAAGTAAGTCCTGTTCAGAAGCTATGTGAAACCACAACAGGGCACTTATTCGGGGAGTTATTTTGAAGCTATCTGAGTGGACAAAGGGACATAAAAATTGCATTCACAGTATATCCACTTAAATCTGCTACACATCACCTACAAGTTTACTGACTTTACTCACAAATCAAGTTTTAAAAACTTCCCCCTGGAAGTTATCGTCACCTTCTTTGCTGTTGCAAAATTCTCCCGTAGACTTCTGTTCAGAGTTCTCTAAGTTATATAATATACCTGCTGCTACTGAGGACCTCACCCAGCGGTGACCATTGATCCCACGGTCTGCTACATACCAAACTCCAGCTGACCAGTTACTGCACTGACTGACCAGTATAACCTTTGAACAATACGGAATTCTTATTTTTAGGTTTTCGAAGACATTTCACAAAAGTCAGCTCTGCTGATTAAAAAATCGAATATATTATTTGAAAGCTGTAAATTCAAGCAGAGTAAAGTTATCATACACTGACATTTTTAACTCCCTGGAACTGCAGCTAGCACAGGAAGTTTGCCATATCTGTTGAGCTGTTTGAAATTTTCCATTTAACTTCAAAAAAGCTAGTCAGTTGTAGCACTAACTAGACACTGAAGTACCTCAAGCACAGCTTCATTGCCATCTGCAGACGTGATGGGATGGAAAAAGGATGTGCAATGTGCCAGTGTGAGCATGTCCTGACTCTACTTTCTCCTGACATCAGTCAGAAGGACCATCAGGCACAACACATGAAAAATAAACCCACTGGATACTTTTTTTTGTATTTAATTGCTGATCAAATATGATTGCTCATCAAGAATGAAGGTCTGGAATACTGTTGCAGATTCTTCTATAACATTTTTACAGTGCTGATAGCAAGCTGGATGGTTCCTCTCCTCTTTAGTCCTGAGGACACAGTGTCCATGATTTCCAAAAAGAATTTCAAATGTCCATTAATCTGACCACAGGACAGTTATCCACTTTGTCTCAATTAATTTCAAATGAGCTTTGGCTCAGAAAAGATGGCGGCGTTTCTGAATCATGTTCACATATGGCTTCTTCTTTGCATGATCGAGTTTCAACCTGCATTTGTGGATGGCACAACCAACTGTGTTCACAGACAATGAATGTTACAGTTGTGCACAAACCTGCAGTGAAAAAGTTTCCTTACAACCCTAAAATCCCATTTATTGTCAAAGTATGAAGAACAAAAGGTCATCTCATGCCACGTGTGGTACAGTTATGTATACTGGCCTACTGCAGATAAATCGGCAGCAGCATGTATGGGGCCAGTCATCATAATACAAAATACTGCTGGACAGTTTATCCAGCAGGGGGCCTCTAACTTCACTGATGATAATCCTTTTTTGCACTGTCTGCAGGATAATTGCAGCAGAGTAGCATCACAGCAAGAAGATGGTGCTACGTACAGTGCTGTGTAAACCACCCTTACTGCTTCCATAGGAATTAGGAAGGTAAGTATCAGCCAGGTGCTGCTAATCAAATGCACTTAATTAGCTGACCATCAGCCAATGTGAGCATCTCTATCTTCTCAGAATTGATGTTCCAAATCCACCTCAGGGTGCAATGTTCAAAAAAACTACAAAAAATCCAAGAGCTACATCTCAGACTCTACAGCCTCAGCAGGTTAAAGGTTAAAGTTCATGACAGGACGATTAGAAAAAGACTGAACAAGTAGCCTCTTCTCTCTAAAAAGAACATGACAGCACCGCTTCATTTGCAAAGCTGCATCTAAAACACCACAGGACTTCTGGACAGTCATGATTAAAGTGGAGATGTCTGGCCATAATGCACGGCGCCACATTTGGAGGAAACCCAAATGAAAAGCTGTGGTGGGACAGCACTTAGAGTGGTCAGTATGACTAGAAAAAGTGCAATATAAATGTAAGCACAGTACATTACATTAAGAGTGTGGTGCATAAACAAATATCCACAAACCTCAATGAACTGAAGCAAAGTTGTAAAGAAAATCCCCCCACAGCCATATGAGAGAGTGATGAAGTCATACAGTAAAATATTCAAGTTACTGCTGCTAAACGTGCTTCTGCAAGCTACTGGAACATGGGGTGGACTGCACAAAGTCCTTTGAAACCTTTCTTTCATACAGGACTGTAGTAAGGTGCTGTCTTCAATGCAAGTTATTAACTAGTTTGTTGCCACTTTTTGATATAATGCTGATAAACTGTATGACTGACTGGATGTTTCTAATATATTGGCCAGTATCTTGAAATGGGAATTGTTTTCCTCACAAAGTGTCCTCTGCCCACTAATCCAGCACTGCTCAGGCCTGAATATATCTTTTGTGACTGGTAAGTCACACACATAACACACGAGGGTAAACTAACTTTGAGTTTGTAAAATCAAAAGGCCAAATCTTATCTGGGCTACAAAGTACTAGTTGCTTCTGTGAAACCTAAATCACAGGCCCACAAAGTAATTTAACTTTTTATTTACCTAAAATACACACCGTGATGTGACTGGTGTTAATCTAAGGAATGTGCAGGTTTATGAGGTGAAAACCTGGATTAGCTGACATTTGTCATTTATTTACTGCCAGACTATCTTCAGCTGCTCCCTTGTATTCTCTCAGCGGGACAGTAATTTGGCAGAGGGTTTTACACTGGACACCCTTTCTGATGCAACCCTCCATGGTGAGAGGGGCTTGTATCCCCACTTGGAATCGAACCAGGGACTTGTAAGGCGAGTGCGTAAACCAGTACACAACAGTGACTACAGCCAGACTACTGGTGTGCATACTGTATAAAAAGTCCTAACAGTTTCGAGCCAGCCCTCATTTCCTTATGTTTTTGACTTTCCTCATTCACCTTCTTCCACTTACCCAAGTCAGGGTCACAGGGGTCATTGGAGCCTACCCCAGCGGTCACAGGTAGAGACAGACAACCACTGACACCTACACCTACGCTCCTAACCCGGAGAGAGCATGTAAACGCCACGCAGCTGGCTGGTTGCTGGATTCGAACCTGGAGCCTCTTGCTGCGAGGCGATAGTGCTAACTGCTGCACCACTGTGCTCCCTGTTTTTTTTTTTTTTGCTTTCTTGTAATGTTTAAAGTGGGGTGAGAAATATTTCTCTGGGCTTTCTGAAGCTCTTTCAAAGCGTTTCTTTGCTTTTTCACTCATTTTCAGTCCAGTCCGTGCACCTGACCAAGAGCAGCATCACGCTGAGCAGAAGGAGTAAGAAATCCACTGCACATTGTCATGAACAATGACCCATCATTCTCCTGTTTCCCCAAAATACACAGTACTGTTTGGGCTTCAGATTGCTATTTGGCTTATAAAGCTCAAAATCTTTGCACGACTTTGTGTTTTTCTTTAAATGCTGCGTCCTCCACTTCCAAACTCAATTACAGATTGTTCACACTCTCCCAGCGGGACAAATGACTGCGATCAGGTCGTCTCACAGACTGAAGCTCGAAGCTGAGATAACCCTAATAAAAGCCCATACTTTTTCTCTCCATACTGACAAACATGTAGTGTGGTGGTGGTCTCAGTAAGAACCAAACTGACCGAGCTGTGTGAAAAAATCCCTTTGTACTGTGACCGGGCAGCAAAGCCAGAGACAGAGAAGTCTCTGCTTCAGATAAGAGGCCAGCGGTGGTACATATGTCAGTCACCACTGTGGTCTGCAGACTGTAAGACAGCAGAGCCCAGGCTCTCTCTGAGGCTCTCTGAGGCTCCCTGAGGGTCTCTGAGGCTCTCTGAGGTTCTCTGAGGTTCTCTGAGGCTCTCTGAGGCCCTCTGAGGTTCTCTGAGGCTCTCTGGGGTTCTATGAGGCTCTTTGAGGCTCTCTCTGAGGCATTTTGAGGCTCTCTGAGGTTCTCTGAGTCTTTTTGAGGTTCTCTGAGTTTCTTTGAGGCTGTCTCTGAGACACTGAGTTTCTTTGAGGCTTTCTGAGGCTCTCTGAGGTTCTCTGAGTCTTTTTGAGGCTCTCTCTGAGGCTCTCTGAGGCTCTCTGAGGCCTTTTGAGGCTCTCTCTGAGGCTCTCTGAGGATTTCTGAGGCTCTCTGAGGCTCTGTCTGAGGCTCTCTGAGTTTCTTTGAGGTTTTTTGAGGCTCTCTGAGTCTTTTTGAGGCTCTCTCTGAGGCTCTCTGAGGATTTCTGAGGTTCTCTGAGGTTCTCTGAGGCTCTCTGAGTTTCTTTGAGGCTTTTTGGGGCTCTCTGAGGGTCTGAGTGTTTCTGAGGCTCTCTCTGAGGCTGCTGATTTCCATCAGGATGGATGGAGGTGGAGGAGAGCGGCTCTGTAGTGCAGCCTGGAGGATAAACGGATAACAAAGAGCTAATCTGTTCACAAAGGCTTCAACAACCACCCTCACACTCCATCATGTGGAGGGGACAAATAACAGGCTTTGGTGTTCAGTGACCCTCCCAGACATTTGCAGAGTAAGGCTAAGGATGCAGCAGTGATCTCTCACACTGATGTGGCTCATCTGGACTCCTCCGTGCTCGGCTGGAGCTCAGTGGACTGATGGATGTGGGGCGGCCGTTCCGCTGGAGAGGGCGGGAATGAGGCGCTGGGAAGCCGGGTCCTTTGTCCCTCTGCAGCCCCTTCCTCCCCCAGCCCGTCTGTGGCGGCAGGTCGGTCTCAAACCGGGACACAGCGGCGGGGCGATGCTAGCTGACAAATAAACGGCCACAAGTTCCCCGTGGAAGTCCGTGATAAAGAGCCCCGCTCCACGGAGAGCCGAGCTGTAACTGTGCAGTTTACAGCGGCACAAAGCGCTTTGTCAGGCTGCAGACCCGGATCGACCCGCAGCCCCGCCAGCCACGGTCCGAGTCTGCGGGACCGTCCGTGTAGTAAAACACACTTACCCGTTTTCCCCGCCGGTCTGCGTTCAGTCAGAGACGTGAGAACGGATCCATGCTGGGCTGCGAGTCCTCGG
>VUQH01047675.1:0-11156 GCA_015106775.1 Etroplus canarensis
CATCATATCAGCCAGCTCTCTCCCTGTGCCAGTCATAGTCCCTACATTAAAAGTCCCTACTCTCACCTCCACCCTCCTACCTTTCCTTCTGTCTCTCTGCCTCCTGACATGCTTCCCCCCCGTTAACCCAGGCCGCAACCGATCCGGTATGGAAGTCGTGTTATGAATCCGCATATTTGATTTGGCAAAGTTTTTACGCCGGATGCCCTTCCTGACGCAACCCTCACCATTTACCCGGGCTTGGGACCGGCACTAGGACTACACTGGTTTGTGGGTCCCTGTGGCTGGTTTATTAAGCCTCCTTTACTCTGATACCCCTAAATAAAATCCAGTGCAACTAACTGCCTTCCAAAGTCACCTAATTAGTAAATAGAGTCTACCTGTGTGTAATTTAATCTCAGTATAAATACAGCTGTTCTGTAAAGGCCTCAGAGGTTTGCTAGAGAATATTACTGAAAAAATAGCATCATGAAGCCCAAGGATTATACCAGGCAGGTTAGGGATAAAGTTCTGGTAAAGTTTAAAGCAGGGTGAGGTTATAAGAAAATATCCCAAGCTTTAAACATCTCACGGAGCCCTGTTTAGTCCATAATTCAAAAATGGAAAGAGTATGGCACAACTGCAAACCTACTAAGATATGGCCATTCATCTAAACAGATGGAGAAGCAGCCAAGAGGCCCATGGTGAGTCTGGAGGAGCTGGAGAGATCCACAACTCAGGTGGGAGAATCTGTGCAGGACAACTGTTTGTTGTGCACTGCTCAAATCTGGCCTTTATGGAACAATGGCAAGTAGAAAACCATTGTTGAAAGAAAATCATAAGAAGTCCCTTTTGAAGTTTGCTATAAGCCATGTGGGGACTTAGCGAGCATATGGAAGAAGGTGCTCAGCATGTCATCCTGAACATACCATTCCTACCGGGATACATGGAGGTGGCAGCATCATGCTGTGGGGAGGCTTTTCTTCAGCAGGGACAGGGAAACTCAAGAGTTGCTGGGAAGATAGATGTAGCCAAATACAGGGCAATCTAGGAAGACAAGCTATTAGAGCCTGCAAAAGACTTGAGACTGGGGCGGAGGTTCACCTTCCAGCAGGACAACAACCCTAAACCTACAGGCAGAGTTACAATGGAACTGTTTAGATCAAAGCATATTCAGCCCAGTCAAAGTCCAGACCTAAATCCAACTGATAATCTGTGGTAAGACTTGAAAATTGTTGTTCATAGATGATCTCCATCCAATCTGGCTGAGATTGATCAAAGAAGAACTGGCATAAATTTCAGTCTATAGTTATGGAAAGCTGGTAGAGACATAACCCAAATGATTCGCAAATGGTAAATGCAGCAAAAGGTGGTTTCACAAAGTATTAACCCAGGGGCTGAATACATATACATGCCACAGATATTTTAGATTTTTATTTGTGAAATTTTTTGAAAACCATGAATTATTTTCCTTTCACTTCACAGTTATGCTCTACTTTGTACCGGTCTATCACATACAATCCCAATTAAATACATTTATATTTATCGTTGTGCTGTGACAAAATGTGGAAAAGTTCATGGGTTATGAATATTTTTGCAAGGCACTTTACAAGGGATTGGCTAAAGGTGTGTTTTTATAAGTAATAGATTCTGGGTATTTCCCTTGAGAAATTTCTATGTACTGGATCTGACAGCAGTTCTTGGGTTTTTGGTCACTTACTAATAAATTTGATTAAACCACACATTAATGCTTTGGCGTTAAGAGCTTAATAAGTAATGCTTACATTTGAAAGTTGTATATTTAGTCATAAAGCTTAACATTATAAAAAATTAAGGTTTCTGAAGCATACAGTAACATTAGATGCAGATGTCTGTCATATGTATTATATTCTGTAGGACTTTCTGTGCCAGCTTTGACCATTTTACTACCACATACCTTGAGCTTGAGATAAATTTTTTATCTTTAAGTCAGTCAGGTACCAGCCATTGATGAAATTTGGACGCAGCAGTAACTGTGGTAGCACAAGTTGCAAACTGAGCCATAAAAGCAGCAACCCTCGCAGAGCAGGAGTGTAACCAGGGCTTTTGACAGCTTAAATACACCACCTTATTACAAAGACTCAGTTGGATGTTGCAGTGAATAGTGTGTCACATTAGAGTGTGGAAGGGCAGCTCAAATTGTCTGCCTGAATTAGCTTGTAGGCTTTGCTCCATTTGTGCCATTTAGGATTTATTCTTTGTGCAACCTGTCAAACTTCCTAAAGGAAGTCACAAACAACCCATTCGGGAGAAATTCTAGCATTGCAATTAGTTTTATATTTCACAAAAAGCAGCTCTTGCCAAATAAACTAAAACATGAACTGAAACTTTATAAAGTGGAAGCAGAATGGACTGCTCAGCATTTTTGTTTTTTTGGAACAAATCACTTGTGACTGAAAATACCAGAAAGACTTTAAGTCAACAATATTTGAAACTATAACTATGTAAATAGTATATGTAAAAATAAAAAAACAACAAAAATTGTGAAGCTCTAAGTCTGTTGCGCTTTACAATTGCGCCTGGCATACATTTTTTATACACTCAGAGTATTGTAGACCTTAGTGAGCTGTTGAGTAAAACTTAACTTCCTCCACATCTAACCTAATCTGCCCACCCTTCATGTCTTTTAATCACACCGCTCAATCCTTTTACCGTATTTTTCCTCTCCATTTGACTCCAGACCCTGTACCTTCTCAGCACCTGCAACATCAAATCCCACTCCGGAACAGAAGTCTTCACAGAAATGAATATATAATTCATCCCCATGACCACACACTGCTGAATATTTCACTCTGACAGTCATGTATAATTATGATTCTGTGTCAAGTTGTCACTCTACTGCCCCCTCTCTGGTAGTTTTTCCACACAGCCCTTCAGGCCTCAAAAACAGTTTTTTTGGCAGTGTGGGCTGCCTTCACGTCTTGGAGAGGCAGTGGATTGCTCAATTACTGTCAATCGTCGGCTGGAAAACTACCATTCATACCTGGACCCACCTCCAATGAAACACATAAGGATTCGCAATTACTGATGAAAATTGTGTTGCACCAAGTAGAAATCCACAGAAAGCATACTGTGGTGTTTAGGAAATGAGATAAAGCAAGCTTTAACGATCCTCACGAGAGAAGTAATGAGACTTAATGGAAGTTAATGGGGTTACACTGATCCGGAGAGCAGAGAGACCCCAGGTTAATATGGCTACTAACAGGACAGAGATGGAGTGAGGGGGTACACATACATACACACACAATGCCGGTATAAAGACCTATCTCAGCACTCGTGCCATAGCCTGAAATCATTAGATCATTATACTGTTTCTCAGTTTAAGAATTATACATGAGCCCTCTGGAAAGTTCCATCTTTGATTCTCTTGTCCTTTGCAACTGTTAGGGTTATACATGCTCTGTCTTTCAGTGTGTGCATGTGTGTGTTTGAAACAGTGTGTTCTTTCAAGTCTTGTGCGCTTAGTAACAGTTAATGAGATCAGGGTGAGTGTTACCTGTGTGCGGGGCCTTTGATGAAATATGTTCAGAAAGAAAGGGGGGGGGGTCGCAGAGAATGAGATGGGAGGAGAAAGTCAGGAGGAGCAAGGAGGGAAGAAGGTGTCAGGCTATGTGTGTGTGGAGCGATATATAGAGATAGCTTGAAGAAAATAGAGAGGATATAGAGGGGATAATAGTGAAAAAGAGAGGGAGCAGAAGCAAGGAAAAGTGACAGAGAGCAGAAGGGAAGGCATTCATTTTTAATCGAGAAGAAAAGTCACTGCAATAAGAAAGGCAGACAAACGAGGCCCATTCACTTATAGCCACTCACAAGGGGACACACACTGTCCACACACCTATGAACACTGTACATGTTCATACACACCAAAAGAAAGAATATACTAACCCACTGACAGCTTTGCTTCAAAGCAAATCATATTTGGTCTGTTTAGCTCTGTGTGCTTGAAAGGTTGCATTGCAATGATTTTTTTTTTCAAATCCATAAGGGAGAGTTTGGATTATTTTTTTCCTTCATCATAATCAGACTCAAATCCTCCTTTTTAACTCTAATACTTTAATTCTAATTACTCTACACAAGCTTCAATGAGCTGTAGACTGGGAGGGTCTTTATCCCTTAGGACAGAAAGAAGGAGAGACAGTAGGAGACAAATGCAGATAGAGCCAGAAAGAGAGATGGAAAAGAAAGAAACAGATGGTTAAAAGTGGAAAAAAAGGTAGAACTAAACAAGTGTGGATGGGACTACTGCTTTGCTCAGCGCTGTTTCAATGAAGGCTGGCTTAAAAACACAGATTTATAAATGACAGGAGCAGCCCACAGCGCTCCACCAACAGTGTTACATATATGTTTTATTTGAAGAGGTAAACCAGTAGGTGAGGTTGGGTTGGTGAGGTCAAACAAGTGTTCTGTAATGTTGAAAAAAGTTTTAATATGAACCTATCTGTAGAAAAAACATCCATAATGTGCAGTGTATAGTCATGTGAAAAAGTAAGTATAGCCCCAATAATACATAACACACAGCACATAACATAACACTAAACCAAAATGAAAAATAGTTTGGGAAAAATTAAATGCATCCTTACTGTTTCTATAGGAATTAAGAAGGTATGAATGAGTCAGGTTCTGCTAATGAAATGTACTTCATTAACTGATCACCAGCCAGTGTGACCACCTCTGTAACAGCAGAAGTTTTTTGCACTTCGCTGGTCTGGAGCATTCAGATGTGTGTGTTTACACAATACCAATGAGGAAAGATATCAACAGTGATCTTAGAGAAGCTATTTTTGCTTCCCATCAGTCTGGGAAACATTATAGGGGCAGTTACAAATAATTTTAAGTCCATAATTTTACTGTGAGAAAGACTAGGTCAGACCATGTAATGCTCAGAGAAACTGCAAAAAATCCAAGCGCTACATCTCAGACTCTACAGCCCTCAGTTAGCATGTTAAAGGTAAAAGTTCATGAAAGTATAATTTAAAAAAGACTGAACATTAATGGTTTGTTTGGAAGGGCTGCCAGGAGAAACTGTTAAAAGAACATGACAGCATAGCTTAGGTTTGCAAAGTTGCAGCTGAACAAACCACAAGACATCTAGAACAGTGGAGATGGCCATAATGTTCAGCGCCACCTTCGGCCCAAAACCAAATACACCATATCCACTCAAACATATACCAGCTGTTAAGCAGGGTGGTGGAGCGGTGATGTTTTGGGCTTGTTTTGCAGTCACAGGATCTGGGCATCTTGCAGTCATTCAGCTGACCACAAACTCCATTGTATACCAAATTAGATTATATGGTCAAATGTAAGGCCAACTGTCCAACAACTAAAACTTGGTTGAGATTGGGTCATGCAACAGGACAATGTTCCCAAGCACACAAACAAAGCTACATCAGAATGGCTACAAAAGAAAAAAGGTGTTGCAATGATTCAGTCAATGACTAGACCTCAGTGTGAATGAAATACTGTGGCAGGACCTTAGCAGAGCTGTACATAAACAAATGCCTGCAAACCTCAATGAACTAAAGCAATGTTGTGAAGAATGTTGGGCCAATATGAGAGACTGATAAAATCATACAGAAAATGATAACTTCAAGTTACAGCTGTTAAAGTTGGTTCTACAAGATTTTGTGCTTAGTTTTTTACACATGGCTTCTCCATCTTGGTTTAATTTTTGTTAAATAAAATCATAACATGATGGAATCTGTTGTATGTTGTTGCACACCTAAGATTAGATTTAAATTATCATAGAATGTCATGATTAGTCAACCCTTACTACTGAAAGAGGATGTACTTTCTTTTTCACTTGATTGCATGTATTAAAATATGTAGAACAAAAATCTCCTTCTGATTTGTAAAGCACTGCCTAAAGCCAAGTTTTACCACTGCATCTGCAGGTTTTTATTTTATTTTATGCACTTTTTAGCTGCACCATTAAATCCTTTTTTCTGCATCGTGTCATTTTTGGACTGTATGCCCCAAGAGGGCAGAGTTGTTTCTGCCAAACAGAAATAATTCATCAACACAACAGACAGTCATGGTCCAAAAAGGTGGGAGAAAGATACGAAAAAGGCAGATTTTGACCTGATTAAAAATATATTTAATTCTAACTGGTGAAACATGGCAACATGCAGAATTAAATCTTTTTATACACTGTTAAAAAGTAGCAGAAGGTATTTATCTGTTGGGATAACCACTAAGCCAACATATGGGGATTGTCTTCTTGCATTTTTTCATTTACTTTGAATGACCCAAACCTGTCCCAGGATACACTAAATACCTAACACATGTTGTACCTTAAATGCAACAGCATTTAAATGATTACCTCATAGTACCGCCAACCCAAAAGATGGAAAAAAATTCTTTACAGGATCTAATAACATTTTACTGACCACTGGCCTTATGGGATTTCAGTTCAATCCAGATCTGAACATGAAAACGAAACAGTAAGGATGTTTCATTTTTCCCCAGGGGGCTCTCTACCTCTTTTAGCTCATTCCCTACTGTTATCTCTTCTCACATTGGCTGCTTTCATCCTGTTTCCAGAGCTGAGGTGATACACTACACACATAGGAAAAACACACAGACACACAGAATTTTTAAAAACACACAGTGAGAAAACTAGAAAGCATATAGAAAAGAGAAATGCACTCATTCACACACACAAACACACACACTCACTTATATACAGACACACTGGGCCTTATTTCAGGATGCTGTCAGCAAGGGGACAGAGGCTAGAGGAAACACAGGATGAATTCTCCTCTGCCTCATTCCATCACACTGCCATGACACCCCTATTTACCTCTTCCATCTATCTCCACTCTGGCTGTCTACTACCTTGGCTTGTTTGTGTGTGTGTGTGTGTGTGTGTGTGTGTGTGTGTGTGTGTGTGTGTGTGTGCCTGTTGTGTGGATATATCTGTACATGTGCTATCCTAAGTGTATCAGCACATTTGCAGTAATAGAGTAAGTTGAGTTGAGTTGAATACTGTATATTGTGCACTGCAGTGTTAGAACACGCTGTATGGCCTATCAGTGTTTTAAATGGCTGAAACATGGGTGCTCATTCTCACAGAAAGTTTATTTATCAAAGTTTACGTTAGTATCAGTCTGGATGTTTCCCAAGCAATCTTTCCAACTGATGAGACCGTAATTCAGTTGTAGTGTCTTTTTTTTCTTTTCAAATCCTTGGGAGGTTTGGGAGCCCTGTCATCACCTGATGGTTTTGCTTCACACCCCATATGTCCTCCTGCAATATGAGCAAGCCCCTTTCATTGGGAGGACGAAAGCGTTCTATCCAATTCTGCAATCTCATTTTGGCTCTGAGAGAAATGGTCCTTTTCTTTATGACTCTCACACATGCACACACAGACACGCATTCACAACTAGTCTCTACCCTGCTGTCCTTCTATTCCCCAAGGCTATGGTCATGCATTTTCACTTCATAATAATTTTTTTGTTTGTTCTTCTTGGCCTTCCTTGATTCATGACCACAAAAAGGGAGAATGAACAGTGAGGGCAAACAAAATGAATATTAGCAGTACAGACATGCAGTATTGAGCTGTTCAGTGCCTTTATATCTTACTGAAATACTTGCTTGAGCTTCTCAAGAAAAAAATCCTCTCTGAACGTTTGTGTTTGCTCTGTATCGACATAAACTTACACATACAAATTTGCACTTTAAGCTTCTTTTTCTTCTTCTTCTTCTTCTTTTGGCTGCTCCCATTATATTTTATAAATATCCATTTAAACTGAATTAGTTTTTTTGAACAGTAAAAACTGTGTATTTACTTAAAAAATCTTGTTCTTGACTTTTGGTTTGACAATATGTTGTTGTCTTGAATATAGGCTGACTTACACTGAGAGTCGACTATATAGACAAAAGTATTGGGCCACCTACACACAATTGCATCTGTGGAAATCTTTGCCCATTCGTCCAGAGACGCACTTATGAGTTCAGACACAGATGTTGTACAAGTCAGCCTGGCTTGCAGTCTCTGTTCTAGTTCATCTCATGGGGTTGAAGTCAGGGCTCTGTGCTAGCCAGTTAGGTTCTACTAAACGGATGCAACTATGCCTTTATAGACCGTGTTGTGTAAACCTGGGTACAGTCACGCTGGAGCAGAAAAGGGACCTCCTAAAAATGTTCGTACAAAGTTGAAAGCATAAGGGGGCCCAGGGACCCAGACCAACAACAGAAAAACCTACAGCATTATCCCTTCTCCACCAAACTTTGAACAGTGAAAATTTACACAGAGGTTTCTAATAATATTGCCTAAAGGAAGCATGTATAACGTAAAGTGCATTGGACCCAGCACAGAACCCCGTGGGACTCCATGACTAACTTTTGTGTGTGAGGAAGACTCCTCATTTACATACACAAATTGGAATCTGTTGGATAAATAGGATTCAAACAGTGTAATGTAATCCTTTTAATATTAACAGAGTATTCTAGCCTCTGTAGAAAAACGTTGTGGTCAACTGTATCGAATGCTGCACTGTGAACAAGCACAGAGACAAGTCCACTGTCAGAGGTCATAAGAAGATCATTACCAGCCTTCACTGGTGCTGTTTATGTGCTATGATGAACTCTGAATACTGAATGGAACTCTTCAAATAAACCATTCCTCTGCAACTGATCACATAATTTTTCTGCAACAACTCTTTTTTGAAATGAAAGCAAGGTTGGAAATCGGTCTGTAAGTAGTTAAGACAGCTGGGTCGAGCAAAGGCTTTTTAAGTAGTGGTTTAATTACAGCCACTTTAAAAAACCTGTGGTATATAGTCTGTTAATAAGGATAAATTGATGATATTCAAACTGAAGCATTACCAATGGCAAGACCTCTTTGAACAGTCCTGTAGAGATGGGATCTAACAAGCATGTTGATGGTTTTAATTACTGACATTAGCTCAGAGAAGTCAACATTAGAGAAGCAGCCCAAAGAAACATCAGCACCTGAAGTTGTCATACTTAATAGCACATCTGTGGGTAGACTATGAATAGTTTTTTCTCTAATGGATACAATTTTATTTGTAAAAAAATGCATTAAGTCACCACTCCTGAGAACTAAAGGAACACATGGCTCAACAAAGGTTTGACTCTAAGATGTCCTAGCTTAACAGTGGGCTTTTTATAGATTAGCAGACTATTTCCCCAGTTCATCTCCAGGTTATGTCTTAACACTTTAAGACATAGTTTTGTGAATTAAACCAGGGAGTCAAAACTCCCTGATTTGTTGCTTTCTTTCTCAGAGGAGCTATAGTATCCAGAGTCGTATGTAGTGAGGTTGTAAAACTATTAACAGAATAATCAGCCTCTGTGGGAGTAAACTTTAGGTAGCTGTACTGCATTGTGTTGGCACATGGCATTGAAGAAAATAATGATGATGGATGAATCATTTCCTTAAATGTAGTCACAGCACTTTCTGACAACAGCTACTGTTGTAAGAAAAATTGCCCAGTGCTGTGTAGTCCAATATTTT
The DNA here is from genome assembly GCA_015106775.1 of Etroplus canarensis. NCBI lineage: Eukaryota > Metazoa > Chordata > Actinopteri > Cichliformes > Cichlidae > Etroplus > Etroplus canarensis. The sequence continues at coordinate 9,497 of VUQH01047675.1, forward strand.
AAAATGTTATTAAGAAATGGTCAGACAGAAGAGGATTTTCAGGAAATACTGTCAAATGTTCAGTTTCTATGCCATATGTCAGTGTGATTAAAATGGTGAGTTTGTGCATTTACATTTTGTGAAAAGCCAATTTAATCTATTAATGAATTAAATGCAGTGTTGAGGCTGTCATTTTCAACATCTACATCAATGTTAAAATCACCTACTGCTGTATAATTATTTATAATTGGATATAAAGACAGAGAATTCAAACTAAAGCTCTTAATAAGGGACAGGTTGATGATGTAAATAATATATAATATAATATAATATAATATAAAACTTGCTTTTGAGATTTCCAGTCAGGGTGATCAAGGCTAAGAGTGAGGCTTTCAAATGAGGTATAACGCTCTCTAGGTATTTGGTTGATCAGTAAGCTAGAGTTAAAGATTTCTGCCACTACAGCAATATGTTGATCAATTATTAAATAATTCACTAACAGGGACTTAGAAGAGAGAGACCTAATATTTAATAGTCCACATTTAATTGTTTTGCTCTTTGATGCCGTTGAAATAATTATATTATTTTTTCTTTGTGATTTTTTTTTTTTTACCAAATTTTTTACTAATTTTTGGAGGATTTATTTTATGTGGTCTGGGAGCAGACACAGTCTCTATAGGGACAGGGTTTTTTTGGGGGGGGGCAGAAGGAGAGAAACTGCAGAGAGGCATGTAAGACTGCATCTCTACTTCATGGTCCCAACTCTGGACAGCCATGTTTTCAGGGGTTTAATAAAATCGGCCAGATTTCTAGAAATGAGAGCTGCTCCGATCCAAAGTGGGATGAATGCCATCCTTCCTAATAAAACCAGGTTTTATTGCAAATTATCTATGAAGCCCACACTGTTTTCTGGACATCGTCTAGAGAGCCGGCAGTTTAAGGACGACATGCAGCTAAACATGTCATCACTGGTCAGATTGGGGAGGAGACCAGGGGGGACAGAGTCCGACAATGTTTTAGCAAATTCGCACACCGACACAATATGAATTTTGGTGTCCTCCGAATGACATAACCAGGTGTCATTGCTGCCAAAGAGAATTACAACCTTACCAAATTTACACTTAGCCAGCAGTTTCAAATTTGCATGAATGTCGCCTGCTCTGGCCCCTGGTATACATTGGACTATGGTCGATGGTGTCACTAACTTCACATTCCTCAAAATAGAGTTGCCAATGACCACAGTTTGTTCTTCAGCGGGTGTGTAGCTGAGCAGGGAAAATCGATTTGACATGTGAATGGGCTGATGGCATACAGTTTCAGACTATGCCTCCTCCTCACAGTCACACAGCCAGTCTGGTACCATGAAGCAGAGTTGCAGTCTTACACACCTCATGCCCCTTATTTATCTGACAGATTCCAAGTTGTGTATATAAATGAGGAGTCTTCCACACACACAAAAGTTAGTCATGGAATCCCACAGGGTTCTGTGCTGGGACCAATGCACTTTACGTTATACATGCTTCCTTTGCTATATTATTAGAAAACACTGCATACATTATCATTGCCTATAGTTTTCTACTTTTAAATTCAGACAAAACTGAGGTTATTGTATTTGGACCTAAAAACCTCAGAAACACTCTTTCTAACCAGATACTTACTCTGGACAGCATTACTTTGGCTT
>VUQH01047677.1:0-19535 GCA_015106775.1 Etroplus canarensis
GTCTTGCTGACGTTCAGAGACAGGTTGTTGGCTCTGCACCAGGCTGTTAGCCGCTGCACCTCCTCTCTGTAAGCTGACTCATTGTTCTTTCTGATGAGACCCACCACGGTCGTGTCATCAGCGAAGAAAAGAGGAAAACCAAACATCCTAGAACTAAACAAAACCTAGTCCCACGATACCAAAAACCACAAACCAAAACATGCAGTCTCCAGACCTGAACCCTATCCAGCTGGTTTTAGATGAACTGGACAGAAGAGTGAAAGCAAAGCAACCTACAAGTGCCACACATTTATGGAAACTTCTGCAACAGAGTTGGGAAGAAGTTGCTGAAGAATATTTGATTTCCATTGTAGAAAGAATGCCATGAGTGCATTCAGCTGTTTACATCCAAAGGTGGCTACTTTGATGAGTCAGCAGTTTAGAATACATCTTGGTTTATTCCATGATTTCTTTTTGAACTTCAATAGCTTGTTTGCTCTATGCTTTCATTTCAGAGAACAATGAGACATTGAACTGCTTGAATTTCAATAAAAAACTGAAAAATTGGGGTGTTCTGAAACTTTTGACCGGTAGTGTATGTGTACATTTATAAAAAAGAAAAAAGAAAAAATAGTTGGGCTTATTTACTCTCTGCTTATGAATTAAATCAGACAACTGATACACTTATCATAGTATTTAAAGTGTAGACAAAACCACTGGGCCTCATTCACTGTTATGTTGTTGCCTTAGGTGCAAAATAAGGTGTTCCTGCAAAACAGTTGGATTCACACCACTACAAAGTGTTCTTAGCACTGTGTATACGTGAGTGAATCAGAATCATTCTAAACTGATAGCTGCTGTGGCTATAATAAGAGTTAGTTCAGCTGCAGTACGACAGAAGACAGGCCCACTGAGCCAAAAAAGTATGGACACTTTTGTGACTGACAAAACTGGCTCAATAGTAACTGAGGGAGAAGGCTGAAGGGTACACCTTTTTTTCTTTTGGAGTAATTTTTTCCGAGTGTGGCTTCAAGTTGATACAAATACAAAGTGTCTTGCCCAAGGACTGGAGGAGCGGGGGATCAAATCACCAACCTTCCAATTAGAAGACGACCTGCTCTGTCTCCTCTGCCACAGTTACCCTAAAAGGCCCTTCAGCTGAGCTGGGCCAGCTACATTACTAAGCTTTGTCATATTAATAAAAGAATAAAAAGCAATCAAAACAGTAAAAGAAAATAAAGGCAGATGGCAAAGGATTAAGAGTAGGAGAAGCGAGGAAGACAGAAAGAAAAGAAAGAGCTTAATGGACAGAGAGATGGATGCACCAACAAATGAATCGATGTATCTTCTGTTGACAAAGCCACCGAGTGTGAAGAAACGGAGTGAACAAGTAAGCCAACAAATCAATGAATGAAGGAATGTGGCTAATGCTTTCCCAGCGAGGGAGGGTCTGAGTGAGCGAGCGAGCAGAAGAAGTGAGGGGATTAAGAGAATAATCGAGTGAACAGATTCACAGATGGAGTTTCCTTTCACCTTGGAACATAAGAGAAGAGAAAGAAGAGGTGATGGTGGCGGACGGTTTGGGGTTGGGGTGGGGCAGATTAGTGAATGCAACCAGAGCAAAATCAATTTTTAATTTTCAGCTCCACTCTGAAGTAAACTTTTTCAGGAGCGGGGTGAATGGCAGGCAGACTGCTACTGCCAAGGCTTTTGGGGATATGGAGAGCAAACAGTATAAATTTACATCACAAATGCATCAAATTAAAGTTATGAAAGATAAAAAAAGGTCTTGTGGAGAGTCAATGCAATCTGAAAGAAAACTGGCACGGCGGGGATTGAGGGGACTGGAAAAGTGGCACAAGTGAGGGTACGGGAATAAGATAAGGAGAAAGAAAGACTTCAACGATGAAAAGAAAGGCAGCCGGGAGGGCGTTATTGATCTGGAATTAACAAGGATCAGAAAAGAATGACGGGGAAAAGAGGACCAATCAGTCCTGGGCCTTAGAAACTCAATCAGAATCAGAATCAGAAACTGCATAAATTTAAAAATATAGCTTTTATTCTTTTGGTAAATAGGATCCAGCAAGAATAAACAAAGGCCACGTCAATCGTTTGGAGATGCCCTAATACAAAAAAAACAAAAGATAAAAGGCAGCATTATGATAATCTTCTGTAATAGATATGTACTGCTGTTTATTAATATTCTAAGAGAAGGCTCCAACTCCTGTGTGCAAACAAAGTTTTTCTGTGATGAACCACGACATGTTACAGATCTCAGCTGATGGATCTGTCCTGAGTGTTGCATATTTTAATATCAGGCAGTGATGCCAGACTTAAATTATTTTTAATGTTCACAAATACTAAATCTTCTTCATCTTCCTTTGGTTGCTCCCTTTAGGAGTCTCCAGTATGGTTTAAAGACGGTGGCACTGACGAGAAGACAGGAGGTGAAAATGCTGAGATCCTCGCTGGGAGTAACCAGGATGGACAGGATTAGAAATGAGTAAACTGGAGGAACAGCTTTGGTTGAGTGGTTTGGAGATGATGTCAGAGAGGAAATATTGAGCTGGTTTGGGCATGTGCAGAGGAGAGATAGTGGATATACTGGACAAAGGATGTTGAAGCTGGAGCTGTCAGGCGGGGAGAAAAGAAGGACACCGCAGAGAAGGTTCATATAAGGAGGACATGAAGAGGATTGGTGTGATAGTAGCAAGGGAGAAGGTGAGATGGGGCAGAGGCTCCGCTGTCGCAACCCATAACGGCAGCAAACAAAAGACAAGGAAGAAGAAGACATCTCACCCTACCTCTTCCTCTGCGTTCCTCTGTTAACACCAATCATATTCATGTCCTTCTTCACTGCATCTATCAACCTTCTCTGTGGTCTTCCCTTTTTCCTCCTGCCTGGCAGCTATCTCTCTTCTGTCCATGTCTAAGCCATCTCAATCCTGCCTCTCTTATTCTATCTCTTAATTATGCAGCCTGAGCTGTCCCTCTGATGGACTCATTTCTAATCCTGTCCATCCTGGTCACTCCCAGTCAAAATCTCAACATCTCCAGCTCCACCTCCTGTCTTTTTGTCAGTGCCACCGTCTCCAAACCATACATCATAGCAGGTCTCACTACCGTCTTGTAAACCTTCCCTTTCACTCTTGCTGCTATCCTTCTGTCACAAAGCACCCCTGACACTGGTCTCCACCCACTCCACCCTGCCTGCACTCTCTTCTTCACCTCTCTTGTGCTCTGTCCGTTGATTCAGCTGGTTGATCCCAGGCATTTTAACTCATCCAACCGCACCACCTTTACTCCTAGCATCTCATGCATCATTCCACCTGCTTCATTGTCAAAAATACTAAATATCTGCCTGATTTTTTTTGGCCTTTAGTTTGTAACACAGGCCTGCAGCTGCAACTTTTCTTTAGCTGTACAATAAAATCTCACACAACTATAAAGGAACAGAAAAAGATTTGAGTTAATTTATATTCATGAATATGATCGTGTCTGACACAAATTTCTTTTTTCACTAAAACACCTGTCACACCTTGACGATTTAACCAGCGTATGCTGACACATGAAAAATGTGGCAAATAGGCTGGCGTACGTGGAACAAGTTATTGGTAAGTTTTGTATAAGTTAAGAGCATGCTGAAGCATGCTGGTATACGCTGTTGCTGAAAAATTTAGAGCGTGCACAAAATTTCCGACGTCCCGGCTCATACGCGCATACATGAGCCATAACTTGTAGGTAAGTTATCCGATCATCGACATGTGTTCACACACATTACTTGTAAATTACTCACAAGTCAAAATACATGGAGATACTGTCTAGCATACCCAAAACATATTTCTAACCTATGAGTAACATACTTTGAACCTATGTGTAACTTATAGTGAACTTATCTCCAACACATGTTGACATATGTAGACGTATTTGATGTGCTCTGGATGTCCACAGAACTTACTGAATGTGTTTCTAACTTACAGCTACCATATAATGGCATATTGGCAGTTAACAAAACATTCTGTGCAAGTTACTAAAACGTTATGTATATGTATTATATGTGTATGTAACATCGATGGTTCTGTGTATGCCACTGTTTCAGAGAAATTTTGATACGTCAGCATACGCTTGTTAAATCATCAAGGTGTGACGGAGGCTTTATCGAGGCAAACAGGTTTCATAAACCAATATCATGTCACTGTGGAAAAAACAATACACTTACATTCTTTCTTTGATTAATGAATATTACCTAATGATAATGTAAGATATGCACACGTAAATAAACATTTAGAATTTTTTATTATAATATTAATCCATTCTATTTTCTATTATCATCCTAATATTATTGCTGATGATGCCTTTTTTCTTATCTTATTTTATCGTATCTTATCTTATCTTATGCAGCCTAATGGTAAATATCATCATTATTATCTTTTGGAAGGTGCAAAACAGTGTCCCATACGTGTTTCATCAGTCACCTGTGTGATGGTGCACATCAAATAATTAGCAAGATGTAGGTTTATAAGCTTATTTAAAAGCTGTTATAGTATATAACTCTACCATTAACATTAGCCTCAGTTTTCAAAAAAATTGCAAGCAGTTACAACTGTGCATGCAGGGTAAGATAAAGTACTGAACTTGAAGAAAGTTTTGAAAGTGAAGGCAAATATACAAAATCACTGGTCCTCTAAATTGGAGACATCATGCTTTATTTCTGTTAGTTACAAATGGTCAAAGATAGTAACCCTTAAATATACATTATGAAATTAGAAGTCAGAGGCAGTGTCCAGTGTATTCTTAATGATTATGAGGGCTTGAGATTACTCATTACTTTCAAACAATTATTCTTACTCTCCAGACTTTGTGCCTCTCTCAACCTCCTTACATTTCTTTAAATTTACCTTACACACAGACAGGGTTTCTGCTTCAGGCCCACACTCACACATACCTTGAGCTCCTCCACTGCCTTGTGTAGCTCTTCAGGCGTCTTGTATGTGAAGTCTCTCTCAAGGTAGTCCTCCTCGGCCTGGTTGATCCACTCCTGCATCTCCTGCATCTCCTTCCTCAGAGCCATGGTCTTATCAAGGCCACCCTTGAGAGCCGACTTCTTTGCATATGCCTAGATAGAGGAGAGCAACAAATATAAACGCATGTGCTCAGTGTTGTACAGCCGTGTCCAAGCAGGAAAATGCAGGCTGTGGGTGAAGCCTTCACACCTGTTTGCAGATGTTCTCCCACTGCGCATTGAGTAAGTCCAGTTCTCTCTTGATGTGGACAGCAAATGGTGGCTCAGCCTCTTTCTTCAGGTACAGGCCCACCTCGTTGATGCCATTGACACTAGGCTGGATGGTGTGAATGTCATTCACTAAAGCCTGGCCAATCAGAGTGAAGGAGGTTATACAGGTAGACTGTCAGATCATTCAGGGATCACAGCAGATGAATAAGCTTTGGGTGGCTGCGTCCCATATTTCTGTTTTCTTGAGGAATATTCTCTGCATTTTGCACATTGAAGTGGTCAAATTCCACCAGCTTTTATTCAAAAGTCATTTTATTTCTAACTATTCTGAAAAACTTTTTTGCCAACCCTCTTTGATCATTTTTGGTAATAAATTTGTTGTTTCTGAAGGTTATAGTTGGCTCTAAAATTTGTGCAAGATGTATGTTTTTTTTCCTCACCGTGCACTGCTCTAACTGCTTCTCCAGTGCCTCGGAGTCTCCAAGTGCTGGCCATTCCTCATTTAGGAAAACGTCCACATCTTCCATCCACTTCTTTAATGTCTTTACATCATTCTGACACACAGAGAGGCAGACAGAAAGTTAGTCTAGAAATACATATAACTCCAGCTGATCAAGTCAAATTCTTCTCTCCAGATTTACCTCAAACTGCATCAGTTTGGCCATGAGCTCCTGGATCCTCTGGGCGTTGTCTGTCAGCGTGGTGCCAAGTCGTCTCCAACGTGCCATGATCACATCCATCTCACTGCGATACCTAAAGCCACGCATGGCGCTTTTTTGAAACTTGTTTTCTATGCATTTATATGTTTTGAATGTTTCATCATAATTGTCTTTGTCGATATGGAACAGCTGGAATCTGGAATGAGTGAAACTTTTTGATACACATCTTTTTCAGAGGAAGAGATGAAGAGAGTCCTCTGAACTACAGAGGAGAGGAGCAGTCCAACTATTATCAGTGCTCAGTTCAAAGCCTGCATCTCTGATGGTATGGGGCTGCATTAGTGCCCATGTTACTGGCAACTTGCACATCTGGAAAGGCACCATCAATGCTGAACGGTATATACAGATATTAGAGCAACATATGCTCCCCGCCAGATGATGTCTTTTTCAGGGGAGGTCTTGCATATTTCAGCAAGACAGTACTAAACCACATATAACAAAGAAGACCTAGGAATGTTGAGCAACTGGAATGGTCTCCTCAGCTGCCAGATGTTTGTGAACTGTTGTTAAAAGAAGAGGGTATGCTACACATGTCTGAAATGTTTTGCTGCCATCAAAGTCAAGATGAGCTAGTATTGTTCATGGAATAGTAAAAAGTCTCATTCTCAATATTAAATATGTTTTCTATATTCTTTTGTAAATAGAACTTTGGTTTATGAGATTTGCAAAACTGTTACAGTTTGTTTTATTTACACTTTATGCAGCATCCCAACCTTTTTGGAATTAGGGTTATAGAATAGGATTTCATAAAGGCCCTGCAAATGTAATGTGTATGTGGCCCAAAGCTTTTTACATACAGTGTATTCTGAACCTGACGTTAGACCATTTAGAAACCACTGAACCCCTCAACCCCAATTGCACTACAAATTTCCATCTCTTACTTCTGACTGACATCTGGTGGAGCTTTCTGGAACACCTGCTCCACAGCTGAGGTTAGGTAGTCCACATCCCCCTGGTGTTCAGCCAGAGCCACCTGGAGAGCCTGAAGAGTTAAACAAATATGGATATAAAGAATGAGATCCAATGTAGCTTACAGAGACATTCTAAGGAGTAAAACACAGTGACAGTGTTATAGTAAATCATAACTGCAAAAAATGTAAAAATAAGTAAATAAATAAAGGGAGACTGAACTAAGGTTTGGGGTGCTGGTCTTATTCATGTTGGCTCATGTTACATGTAACTTGCTAGGACACACCATGACTAGAATAAAGGTCTGTTGGAAAAACTAATGTGAGGGAAGTGGAAGAACTTCTCCAGCTTTCTATTATCACCTAAGAATTGAATTAATTACCAACTAACAGGGTTTTGTCAGGATGGGCTTCCAGGGTAAAATCTCTGCCAAACTACCAATGTGGATTAATCTGCTGTGGCGACTCCTTGGGGAGCATATAAGGGAGCAGCTGAAGGTACACTCATACTAACCGATTAACAGAAGTTTTTATTTGGGGCTCTTTTTACTTTCCTGCTTTGCCTGGTTGCTAATCCTGCCTTGTGATTTGTCTGCTACTGTTCTAGCTCCTGGTTACAGTGCAGTGATAACATTCACTCATATTACTTTGATACTAAAGTGTAACTGTGATGACCCTGATAGAAGATCTGGAGCAAGAAGTAGCAGATTTTTTCCGTCTTCCATGCAGAGTGTGTGGAACTCTATCTAAAATGTACATATTTTATATGCTGTCACTATTTTTTGCTCTAAATCATTATAAAATAACTCAAAAAATTAGCTTCTGTTCTCATGAATACAGTTAATTCATGCACTTTACAGTATAATACTCAGTACTTTAGAAATCAGTTATCCTGTTTTCAAAATGTTTCTATGGAGAGAGCCCAAGTATGAGAAGTTATGAGGTGACCTCAAGCTTGGCTATGGCCATGAACATTTGGCAATACAAAGTTTACTTTGTTTCCTGATGTGCAGAATGAGTTAAAACTGACTAGGTAACTTGATCTTTGGATGACCTTTCGGTGGGATGTAGTGGAAGGTTTTGTAAAAGAAAGCCCAGTTCAGACCTAAGGCAGCTCAGAAGGCTTGATTACTTTGAGCACAGCCACTGGACAGGACATCTATCAGTTATAATGGTTTGCCCACAATTCTTCTGCTGCAACATTGAATTCCAAGCAGGCAGGCATTAGGGACTATTTTTTTCTCATACTTTTGCTTTTTTCCTTCACTCTCTCAGTATTTCTTTCCAGCTTCACTGGAGTGAAAGGAAAGACATTCTTCAGCCTTCTGATGCATGACAAAGCAAAGTCAAACTGAGCAATAATGTCTGGCTGATTGTCAACCATTTTCCTGTAGGGTTGAGTAAAGTGATGATATAGGATAATACCATGAGACAATACTGTAGGCGTATTGCTATATTATTCATATTCGCTAGATCACAAAAACCAAAATACTCCCGACTCAAAAAAACTCCAAAAACAGCTGAACATGTCCTTTATCAATATGATGCATGAAATATTCTCTGGGTCTGCATTTGCTGAAGTTTAAAACTGAAAAAGGTTAAATTTTGTAAACGACTGAATGAAAAAAAGAACTTGGTGAACATTACTAAAAGGCTGTTTCAGTGTAGTGGTTTACACATTCACCTTACAAGAAAAAGGGCTCTGGTTTGATCCCATGTTGGGACATAAGGCCCTCTCACCATGGAGGGTTGCATCAGGAAGGGCATCCTGCATAGAACCTCTGCCAAATTACCAATGCGGAGGATACAAGGGAACAGCCAAAGGTACATTAATCTCAAACAGCCACTGTAGTTTCACACATAAATCTCAACAAAGGAAAGTAATCACTAATCAGCTACATGCTTGAACGCACCTATTTTAATGTAGGAACAAGACAAGCAAGGTAAAAAATTTAAGATGATTTCTTTAGGTTTAACTTCTCTTGGGAAACCAAGCTGACAGTTTTTGATCATTCACTGGCAATTCAGAATTATTTACGTCTGAACTAGAATCGAACTAGAGTTGTCATACTCATGTTCTGACTCAATGCAATTTTATTCAATTCAGTTTTATTTATATAGCACCAATTCACAACAAAAATCTCCTCAAGGTGCTTTGCACTGTAACGTTAAAACCCCAACTATCAGACCATCCCATATGAGCAGCACTTGGAGACTGTGGGAAGGAAGAACTCTCTTTAAATCGGAAGGGACCTCCGTCAGAACCAGGCTGCCCAGCATGAAAAGGACAAAAGTGAAGCAAAACATGCCCAGCACATCATAAGAAGCCTCTCAGCAGCCTAAACCTATCACAGCATAACTAAGCCCTAATGATAAGCTTTATGAAAAAGGAAAGTTTGAAGCCTGATCTTAAACGTAGAGAGGGTGTCTGTCTCCTGAAGACAAACTGGGAGCTGGTTCCACAGGAGAGGGGCCTGATAGCTGAAGGCTCTGCCTCCCATTCTACTTTTAAACACTCTGCACTCTGAGAGAGAAGTGCTCCAATGGGAAAATATGGTACATTTTTTATTATTCCTTTAGAATGATATGATACATTCTATAATGTTACTCAGGCAACACGACAGTTAGCCAAATAGGAACATGTAACATTGTGTCTGGGTTTAAGTATTGTAACTGTACTCAAACTCTGAACTCCAACTGTAAATTATATTGCACTGTGAACTTTTTATCAAGCATGCTGTGGTCTTTCAAAGTCCACTTATTTAGTAATGTCAGTCAATCAATCAATCAATCAATCAATCAATCAATCAATCAATCAATCTTTATTTGTACTAACACTTTTTGAGCAATGTGCCCCACAGAGTGCTTAACAGAGCAAAAAAAAGGATGAAAGTGAAACAATATATAATAGTTAGAAAAAAGAAAATATACATACATATACATACGCATATTTAGACACATTTATATATGCACACACACACATAAAAAAAATAAAATAAGATTAAAACTAATCTACAACCTAGTTACAGATAATAATAACATGGTAATAAAACCAAGTTAAAAGCAAATAAAAAGAAGGGTTTAAAATATGTAAAAGACAACAAGCAGATTAAAGCAAGTAGTTTTGGTGAGTTAAGTATAAGCTCTATTAAAAAGGTAGGCTTTAAGCCTGGTCTTAAAAACAGAGTGGCTGTCAGCACTTTGAATTGAGACTTGAAGCTGGTTCCACAGGAGAGGAGCTAGAAAACTAAAAGCTCTGCCCCCAGTCTGGACCTAGAGACTCTAGACCCCACAAGGAAGCCCACAGTCTGTGAGCGAAGAGCTCTTATTGGGCTTTAGGGAAATATAAGACCTTTTATATAGGGTGGAGCCATGCCATTTAGAGCTTTATACGTCATAAACAGGACTTTAAATTGTATTCTGTACTTAATAGGAAGCCAGTGTAAGGAGGCCAAGACAGGAGAAATGTGATCTTTCCTGGAGATACCCATCAGAACTCTGGCTACAGAATTTTGAATCAGCTGAAAGGGGCACGCAGCTAAAATGGCATTGCAGTAATCCAGCCTAGATGAGATGAATGCTTGGACCAGTTTCTCAACGTCCCTTTGAGAAAGGATATGCCTGATTTTAGTAATGTTAAATGAAAGACGGACACCTGGAGACCTGCTTAATATATGGACTGAAAGGACTCCAAGGTTCCTCACTGTAGCACTGGAGGCTAGGCTAATGCCATCGATAGTGACTATGTTGTTTGAAAATGAATTTCTAAGATTTTTAGGACTGAGAACAATGACTTCAGTTTTTCCCATGTTCAAGAGTAGAAAATTTGAGCTCATTTAGGCCTGTAGGTCATCAAGACAAGTCTGCAAATTCACTAACTGATTGATTTCATTAAGCTTCATAGACAAATAAAGCTGGGTGTCATCAGCGTAACAATGAAAACAGATATCATGTTTTCTAACAATGCTGCCCAGAGGAAGCATGTATAGAGTGAACAAAATAAGTCCAAGTCCAGAACCCTGTGGAACACCATAACGGACTGTGAAGGGGATAAGGGGAAAACATCTTTAAAAAGTCTAGGAGATATGGGGTCCTAGAGGCATGTTTTAGAGGTCTTGATTACTGACACTAACTCAGGCAGATCAATTGGAGAAAAACACTTTAAATATGGCTGTAAATTAAGCCTTTCACCGTCATCAGAAGTAGCGTCAAACATTAAAGTTATAGGAGCTTTGAGGTGGACAGAGTGAATTTTTTCTCTAATTGACGCAATTTTGTCAGTAAAAAAGTTAATAAAATCATTGCTGCTGATTGTTGAGGGAATATGTTGCTCATCAGCAATCGGGCGCTTTGTCAACTTGGCCACAGTGCTGAAAAGAAACTTAGGGTTATTTTTATGTTCCTCTATTAATCAAGAATAATATGCAGTAAGGCTTTTTTAAAAGATGTTAGGCTGTCTTTCCAAGCTGAGCAGCATTCTTCAGATTTCACCGTTTTCTTTCTAATTTTCTGGCTGTTTGTTTTAAGGCAGCGTTCCCTCTAAGCTGCGCACGTGCAACAGAATCCAGAGTTGAATGTAGAAATGCTGTGGTACTGTCAACTAAACTGTCCAACTGCACTGGAGTAAAGTTTGGGAAGAGGCTGTCCACCGTGTTCGCATACTGGGATGCAGAAAATGATCTTAATAATATGTCCTCAAATCTTTTCACAGTATTGTCCGTACAGTTTTTTAACGGTGAATCCTAAAGTTATAAGTAAGTTAATTTCCAGGCCATACCCCTAAACAAACATTTTATAAATGACCTACAAGACACAAGGTTGTAGCTGTAGCCAGTCTTATAAAGACATGTTTCTTGTTCTACTATATAGTCAGTAATTATATTTTGTTACTTTTTTAGAATTCCAAAGAAAATTATTATTATTATTGAATCAATATTCACAAATACATACAGACTAAATCATCTGCAGATTAAAACCCTACAGCAGCTCTTAATTATTTATCTCTACTTACCACTCACTATAGCAAAGTCCAAATCAGTCATGTCATGTAGCAACTCCAAAATCAGGGTAGTGAGGGAATGCTGCAATCAGGCCTTTCTTTAATAACTTACAGTACCTGTGCATAATGATGATCATTGCTTTTCAAGCTGTCATTTGCCTCACCCAATCAAGGTTGTTTTTAATATCTTCTGTTTTTCTTACAGTAGGTCAGGAGTCAAATTCCCACATGACAGCATCTCTCATTTAGTCTAAGTAATCAGAAAGAGAAGTGATAGTGTTATCTGGGGAGAGCAAATGTTTCCAAAGAGACACGTGTACATGTATACACACACATTCCTGCCTTTATAAGTGATAAAAGGGAAAGAGGCGTGCTGAAATTTAATGACAGCTTATCAGCATGCAGGATGGATTCCTCATTATTATCTACAATCAACTTTAATTAATTTCAGCCTACAACGCTTGATCTCTGTGCTATGCTACAAGACCATTATCAAGTTTAAAGAGTGCTGACACACACACACACACACACACACGCACACACGCACACTTTCCTCAAAGGTGTGACCTTGACTTTAGCTGATAATTTAACTCAATGCTTCAAAACAAACAAAAACAACAAATCCAACAAAAAGAACAAAAGGCCTTGTATTCTTTTGACTGTAAATGTAGATTAACACTGTGAAAAAAAAGCCCTGTATATGTGTGGGTGTGCACGCATGTGTGTGTGTGTATACAGTGCATTTACCTTTTTACAATACGTATACTGGCACACACTTCACTGACATTTTTCTTCATTGTATTTGTATATTTGTACATATATACTAACAAGGACAACAGTATACTATACTTGTCTGTTCCTCATAATTTACAGAATAGTAGAGAAACACACACACACACACACACACACACGCTGACAGGGGATCAGCTCTGACCTCATCTCTGCATGTTAAGCATATGCAATTCAGGCCTGGAATAAATGCTGGTTTTTTACTGAATTTCAACTTTGCTCTTTTTATCTTTGGTTGGGTTCAGGTTTGAGAAGGTGCAGTTCATCTGCTTCAAATTAAGGCTGACATTTACAGGATACAGGACAGCAAATAAGAAGAACACAGTATGCTGCTATTTTAAATAATTTATACCCTCACCGCTCGCTGCTCTAAATTGGCAAAAAAAGAGCAATTTAACAACATCTCGTATGCCTAAAGATTTGCTTTCCTCAATTGACCTGGATCATAATCTAGAGAGAAAACTGCAAACCACAGATACACACAGAGAAGAGTCATCTCAGTCGGTAAATGATAAGGGAACAACAGGGAATTAAGTCAATTATTGCAGATGTAAATAACAATCTTCTTTTGATTGTAGAGATCCTAACATAAGTATAATATTCAACATCAGACTGTAACTGTCTTCTTCTTCTTCTTTTTTTTAGTTTTCCCTTAGAACTAGTACTGTACTGTATAGGACCTATGCTGAAATAAACTTATTGTAATATTAAGAAAAAAGTTCATAAGGATGGCCAGTCTGCCTTTACAAACATTTAAAAAATCATTCAGGATAGATAGATAGATAGATAGATAGATAGATAGGATATTAAAAGATAAGAAAGTTAAACTATATAAAGCTATATGTAAATAGTGCAATTGTCCCATAAACATTCAAAGACAGTAAATAGTAATTATATATGACGCACAGAAAATGAAATATAAATGAATTAGCCTTAATGTAGAAAGTGCAATAATGTCACATTAAATACTATATACAGGATATGGCCATAACAGTCCAGATATTAAAGAAAGGAGTTGTTGAGTTTGATGGCTACAGGTAGGAATGATTTCCTGTGACCTTCTGTGGTGCATTTTGAGAAATCAGCTGCTCGAGACTTCCAACTCAACCAGAAAGGTGCTAAACATCATTGTGATTTCATGCGGTGGAGATTTAGCTTATTTAAACTCTCTTATTTAAATTTTACTTTTAAGTTGATTTAAACATGCATACAGATAAAGTAGGACAAAAACATACTGTAATCTGCCATCTATAAAGCCTCCTTTGCCACCACCACTAATATAATGTTCCAAGCAATCCATTCTAACTTCCTTAATGATTAATTCTACCGGGATTTTATTTTTACAAGGGTGATTTGGAAAGTCACTATGTATCAGATGCACACAGTTTACTCACTAGGTTGTGGGTATGAATCAGATTCTTGGTTAATGGGCCATGTCATCCATTTTCCTTCCCTCCTCTATCCTCTGCCTGCTACCCCAAACACAGCAGAAAGCATCCTTTTAAGAGTGTTGCTTTGGCAGTTTGGTGTTGCCAGTGGCAATATAACTTTACTACATGTAATAAAAACTGATTACTGCATTATACAGCCTCACAGGATTATAGTGCCAGTCCCATTCTGGCATTTTATGGGAATTTACAAATAGATATGAGCAACACTGTTGTCAAGAACCCAAACAGTAGTACCCAGGAAAATCCACCTATCAGCTATGTCAATATTCACTCTTACTGGATAGTAGAATCATAGAATAGAGACCCCGCAGAGTAAGTACTTGTGAATTACTTCAAATCGTGACCAGCTACTATACCACCCTCCAACACAACTGATAACCTCTGACTCTCCACACCTCATGCGCTTTATCATTTATCCTCGTTTTTGCTTATATAAATAAAATATCAATTGTCATCATGTGTCTTGTCTCCCTTCCTTTGCCACTGGCTGTTGTTTTAGCATAAGCAGTCAAAATGTCAGTCCAAGAGTGAGCGATGAAGGCAGTTCAACATTTTTTGAATGAAAAGTTTAGATGCTACTTGGTACCTAAGTATGGGCAGGGATTGAAATTTAACATCTGAAAGAAGCTAAATGATCATTCAATGTCCTCCTAGGTATAAATGAATTTCTTAACTTTTCATGTGTTCCCTAAACTGTCTCATTCGACAGATGTTAGTACTTTTTCTATAGCGTATTTTTCCGAGGACTGTGCCTCAGCTGGCGGGGAGAGACCATCCAAGACAGGCCCTCACTGAGTTCATCTCTCCCTCCAGTCTCACTGTAAGCTCATTTATAGTCTGGCCATCATAACCCAAAAACATTTTGCTAGCCCGGGGCCCAGGTACTCCACATTTACAGAGTGTTTCATGAACTGCAAATCAAACGACATCAAACGATCTAAAAATCTGAAGCAAGACTTTAATACAGTGATTAACACTGGACTTACTTCCAAATCTCTACCATCTTATCACTCAGCTGCATGCACCAGCTGCACAGACTATGCTCTAAACTGGAATACATTTTCTTGCCCTCAGTGTAAACCTCACATTTAATTCCTGTTAACTATCAAAAGACCGACATGCATGTAATACAGCAGCCGGTCATAGTCACTAATATTGGCCTGTACCTATTTCAGGTCAGCAGCAGTGAAAAGCTGCATCCTGTTATAAGATAAGTTAAAATAAGATGAAAATATCGTAAAATCTCAAAATAAATTCAGCAAACTAAAAAAAGTATAACTAAATAAATTATTATTATTAATAATAATAATAATATATACACAGTTAAATATTTTCAGAGTCTCAGATATGGACCACTGGGCAACAAAGCAGAAAGGCTTACTAAAATGGGATTAAAAACAGAATAGCAAATATCAGATGACATTAAAGTGGCTCAATAACAGTGAGGCGTAGTTGACAGTGCAATGCCATCTGAAGCTCAGAAGAGCACTGGAAAAGAGAAGAGGATTAAAGCACCAGTCAGTGGTTGACAGAGCAGTCACCCAGGAGTCTAATACTGGACAGATCAACCTGAGCACTGCCTGGACTGACTGCGGCACACGCACATGGGTGTCACCATGGCTAAAAGGCCAACAGTGCATGAGAACTTGATGTGGGAAATATACTGAGGTGATGCACAGTCCCTGCAGCAGTTCTGCACGGGCCATGTAGAGAGCAGATCTCACAGCACAGCTACTCACATTAATCTGCATTTTTTTGTTGTTATCATCAGGACCTTGATAATTACTGCTGGTTAGCATAACTTTTTATGAGATATGACCAATTCTGACGTCTAAAACTAAAAAAGACATAGAGTTAGATCAATCAGTTTTTAAGGGAATTAACAGAAGTACTGCATTAACTGGAATTACAGCCATTTTTATACATATTCTTTCATTTTCAGAGGCTCATCAGTGATTATACAAATTAACATAATTTTAAAGATAAGGCTTGCTTTTTAATACTTGGATGAAAATCTGCTGCAGTCACTGACTGCCTGATGTTTAGAACCCATGGATATCAACAAATGCTGTGTTTCCTTCCTTGAGATCCTCTGTCAGGCCTTTACTGCAGCTGCCTTCCGTTATGCTCTGGATCATTATCCATGTGCACTTTCACAAGATCAGTTCTGCAGAATTTGGATGAACCTGAGCAGAGGGTGTAGCCCTGTACACCTCAGAATCCATCTGGCTACTTCTATCAGCAGTCACATCATCAATAAACACTAGTGACTTGGTTGCATTTGTAGCCATGCATGCCAATGCCATGTTAGACAGATGATCGCGAGCTGTTCTTTTCCTTCTCTATACTTTTCTCTTTCCATCAACAAAGTTAATCTTGGTTTCATCGGCCCAAACAAGCTTTTCCACAGAACTGGGCAGGCTCTTTTAGATGTTTTCTTTGCAAAGGGTATTCTTGCCTTCTTGTTGTGTGTAACCAGTGGTTTACATGTTGTTATAAACTCTCTGTAAATTACATTCATGAAAGCATCTCCTGATTGTAAACTTTGATAATTACAGTATATGCCTCCTCGAGTATTCTTGACTTGGCTAGTTGGTGTGAAAAGTTTTTCTTGTCCTAGAAAGAAATTTTGCAATCTGCTTAAGTTGTCTTATGTGATCTTGCCTTTTGGTGTTGCTGAGCTGGGCAGTGCATTCCTTCTTTTTAAGAAAGTACCAGACTGTTAATTTTGTCCACTCTCTGAGGGGTTTTGTTTGTTAGTTAGTTTGTTTTTCATTCTGATGATGGCCTCTTTCACTTGCAGTGACATCTCTATGGACCTCATATTGAGAATTCCAGTAAAAAGTTCAGCATTTGGAATCAATTGCAGGTCATTCATTTGCTTAATTTTTCATGGAAACATGAGGAAACAGGCCTCATCTGGCCATGAACGTGCTTGTCAGTCAACTGTCCAATTACTTTTGAGCCTCAGAAAATAGGGGACTATGTATGAAAATGGCTTTCATTCATTCATTCATTCATTCATCTTCTTCCATGGGGGCGCTGGAGCCTATCCCAGCTGTCATGGGGTGAAAGGCGGGGTACACCCTGGACAGGTCGTCAGTCTGTCACAGAGCCAACAGAGAGAGATGGACAACCATTCACACCAACTTAGATTTGCCAATTAACCAAACCCCTTTGCATGTCTTTTGACTGTGGGAGGAAGCCGGAGCTCCCGGAGAGAACCCACACAGGCAGAGGGAGAACATGCAGACTCCACACAGAATTGCCTAAGCTGGCCGGCTGTTGGATTCAAACCTGGGCCCTCTTGCTGTGAGGTGACAGTGCTAACCACTGTACCACTGTGCCGCCCATCAAATGCCTTAATTCCTAAACAGTTAATACAACATCTTTTTAAATCCCTGGAATTAAACTGAAAGTCTGCAAATCAATTACATCTTGATTGTTTGATTTAAAATCCCCTGTGGTTGTGTACAGAGGCAAAGTTTTAAAAAAGCCACTGTCCAGAAACTTATGGGCCTAACTGTCTATTTCAATGAGAACAGCTGCTGACAAATATGGCGAGAAAAAGAAACAGAGCACAGGAGGTACAGGAGGGTCCTCACTCTTTGTCTTGGTTTGTCCAACTTGTGAATACCTTAATAATTACAAACAAGAAAAGAAAAAATGATCTGCAGACCAGTGTGTGTGTGTGTGTGTGTGTGTGTGTGTGTGTGTGTGTGTGTGTGTACCTGATTGTCCTTTAGTCTCTGTTCCATGATCGCATATTCTGTAACAGCTGTAGGTGGAATCGCCAGCTTCGCCTCACACTGCTGTAACCATGCCAATAGCGTGGATATAGTTTCCCTGTAACGAGCTGGGGGCAAACTTTCCAAAACTAAAGACAGACGAAAAGAGACAGAGAGGTACCATCATGTTTAAGCCTTTTCAAAAATCATGTTCAGTAGCTAAGATAGCAGTATGGTTATAGACATGAGGATACTGGTCACTCTGCGACTTCAGACTGAAATATTTCACTAACTATTGGATAGGTTGCTGCAAATTTTCGCTTGTGGTCCCCAGAGTACTGATACCTTAAATCTTGGTGATTTTTGCATCTACAGTATTAGATATTGAACTGGTTGGTTTATGACACAAAGAAAAATATTTATTTTTTAATCCATTTTAAAAGCGATTCTCTCAATTGGAATTATTTTGATGTTTTGCATTTTACGATGCTGCAAAAAGCAGTGAGGTTTCTGTTAATAAACATCACTATAAATTGCCATGGAAAGTTAATGTCTTTTCACATAAATTTGCAAACAGAACAGAAAACCTTTCAAAGCGTCTAATGAAATGAATGAAAATGCAATGAGCCCTACCAAATCCAACAAATCCAGAGAGATAGGGGCTACCAGTGCTCCAGAGCTTTTCTTAAAGGTACTAACTCCATTTTGAGATATTCTCTGGTATGTAATTATATGTTTGTAAATTGTAGCTTGAACAGATTTGCCTTATGTCCAGTGCCTTGCGACTTTTCCACATTTTGTCACTTTACAAGCACAAATGTGAACACATTTTATTGGGATTTCATGTGACAGACCGGCATAAAGTAGTGTACAATTATGAAGTGGAAGGAAAACAATTCATGTTTTTTAAAATGTTTTAAAATAAAAATTTGAAACGTGTGGGCTGCATATGTATTCAGCTGTAATTGCAGCTAAAGGTGCAATTACAGTTTTTTGGGGTATGTTTCTCCCAGCTTTGCAAACCTAGAGACTAAAATTTTTGTCTTCTTTGCAAAATAGCTCAAGCTCAGTCAGATTAGACCGAGAGCATCTGTCAAGTCTTGCCTTGACTGAGCAATTCTAACATATGAATATGCTTTGATCTAAACCATTCCATTGTAGCTCTGGCTGTATGTTTAGGATCATTGTCCCGCTGGAAGGTGAACTTTTGCCCCAGTCTCAAGTCTTTTGCAGACTCTTACAAGTTTTTTTTCCCAAGATTGCTGTGTGTTTGTCTCCAACCATCTTCCCATCAGCTCTGTCCAGCTTCCCTGTCCCTGCTGAAGAAAAGCATCCCCACAGCATGATGCTGCCACCACGTTTCACAGTGGAGATGGTGCGTTCGGGGTGATGTGCAGTGTTAGTTTTCTACCAAACACAGCGTTTTGCCTTTAGGCCATAATATTCAATTTTGGTCTCATCTGACCAGAGCCCCTTCTTCCACATGTTTGCTGTGTCCCTCATATGGCTTGTGTGAAAACTACAAGCAGGGCTTCTTATGTATGTATATATTCTTTCAACAATGACTTTCTTCTTGTCACTCTTCTGTAAAGGCCAGATTTGTGGAGTGCAGGACTAATAGTTGTCCTGTGGACAGATTCTTCCACCTGAGCTGTGGATCTCTGCAGCTCCTCCAGAGTTACCATGGGCCTCCTGACCACTTCTCTGATTAATGGGAATAGCTGACCAG
>VUQH01047689.1:0-14667 GCA_015106775.1 Etroplus canarensis
GACCTGCTATGATGTATGGTTTGGAGACGGTGGCACTGACAAAAAGACAGGAAGCAGAGCTGGAGGTGGCAGAACTGAAGATGTTGAGATTTTCCCTGGGAGTGACAAGGATGGACAGGATTAGAAATGAGTACATCAGAGGGACAGCTCATGTTGAGAAGTTTGGAGACAAAGTCAGAGAGGCAAGGCTGAGATGGTTTGGACATGTTCAGAGGAGGGATAGTGGCTATATTAGACAAAGGATGTTGAGGATGGAGCTTCCAGGCAGGAGGAAAAGAGGAAGACCACAGACACATTCATGGATGTAGTGAAGGAGGACATGCAGAGGGTGGGTGTAAGGGAAGAGGATGCAAGGGATAGATGGGATGGAGGCAGATGATCCGCTGTGGCGACCCCTAACGGGAACAGCCGAAAGAAGAAGATGATCAACATAATTTCAAAAGAGATACAGAATATGTTTTATTATCAAAATGGTTTAATGTGATGTTTCTTCAGTAAAGCTGTGTTTAGTGTTTACATCTCCCATCCTATTGCACTCTCTGACTCTTAGCCTGACCCCTCCCTCTCAAACCTTAAGCTCGCTCTCAAAGTACACATACATCAAGATCCAACAATATACGCACGCTGGCCACTTTATTAGGTATACCTGTTCAACCGCTCATTAAAAAAATGTCCAATCGTCCAATCCTATGACAGAAACTCAATGCATTCAGACATGTAGACGTAATCAAGATGACCTGCTGAAGTTCAAACCAAGAATCAGAATCGGCAAGAAAGGAGATTTAAGTGACTCTGAGTGTGGCATGGATGTTGGTGCCAGACAAGCTGCTCTGAGTATTTCAGAAACTGCTGATTTGCTCGGATTTCTCTGCACAAAGATCTCTAGGGTTCCAAAAACAAAAATCCAGTGAGCAGCAGTTCTCTGGGCGAAAACGGCTTGTTTGCCAGAGGTCAGAGGAGAATGGCCAGACTTCCTTGAGTGAACAGAAAGGCAACAGCAACTCAAACAACCACTCATTACAAAGTATGCACAAGAGCATCTAATAATGCATAACACACCAACCCTTGAAGCAAATGTGCTACAGCAGCAGAAGACCACAACAGGCGCCACTCTTGTCAGCTAAGAACAGTAAACTAAGGCTACATTTCACACAGGCTCACAGGACAATAGAAGATTGGACAATGCCTAGTCTGACTGATTCACGATTTCTGCTGTGACAGTCAGGTGGTAGGCTCAGAATTTGGAACTAACAACATGAAAGCATGGATCCACCCTGCTAGTATCAATGGTTCAGGGTGGTGGTGGTAGTGCAATGGTGTGGAGGATATTTTCTTTGTCCATTTTGGGCCCCTTAGTACCAGTTACGTATTGTTTAAACACCATAGCCAGAGTTTTGCTGCTGACCATGTTCATCCCTTTATGACCGCAGCATAGCCATCTTCTGATGGCTGCTCTCTGCAGGATGACAGAAAATAGTGGTTTGCTTTGTGTGACTTTTGCATGTTATCGCATTTATTCTGATCTGAACTAACCCATGAAAATACTTAGATCAACATCATAACACAAACCAACTGAAGCAGCAGTAGACAAGTTCCCACATTTTACTAGTTAAAATTGCTTAAAAGTAGAGTGTAATGACTCATTGTCAGAAAGGGCTCTCTGACAGCAAATAAAGCAGTTCTAAATATAACATACACTCAAACCAATATTTTATCTATTCTTTTAGATAATTAAAATCAGTTTTGCAGTTGACCATGTCCAAAGGAGTACATATTGCTGTTTAGCCAAAAACAAATTGATGTGATTTTTTGTGCATATCTCTAACCAGAAACTGTAACTGATTTATTCAACATGCATACTGTGATAACACACTGCACCTTCCACAATCAGAACCTACAACTTCTCTGCACACACTGTATGGGTCACTCTATGGGTCAGTACTCGCCCAGTTGCTTTTTACAGTGACAATTTCAATAAAGGTTTTTGTTTACAAAAATACACAAGAGGCCAGTGTCCTTTTCAAAAAGGCATTCTTACTTGCCATTTTGTAGCTGATATTGTACTGTTATCTTTAAATGATATTTCAATTGTATGCATGTTGTTGTAATAGACATTTTTATTTGTGATTATTGTACCCTCAAAGTAAACAGGCCTTTATATTACATGTGAGTCTCTTAATGGTTGAATTAAGACCAATTTGGCAATTTTTTAAATTAGGCAAAAGCTGCTATGAGTTCTTTATTTTCTTCTTTTGACTTAAAGAACACCAAGCTATGGCTGCTAAACAAATACCCAACCATTAATTTTCAATTTGTGGCTCATTAGGATTACCAAAGTCTCGACTCTTTTAATGGGAAAAAGTCTTACTAAATGATTTGACTGAAAAATAAACAGTGACGTGTGTATATTAAGCAGACTGTGTTTTGGTCTTTTTTTTCTTTTTTAAAAGGTACACTGCCAAAGACCCCCAACACTGAACAGTCTATACTACTGAATAAATATAATAATTATTTCAAACACGCCTTTATCGAAGCAATTCAAATTTCAATGCTAAGTGTAAATGGATGGTCTGTGCAAATAAAAAAGTTTTTCATTCATTGCATTACAGCCAGTCTTCTGTAATGCATTTATCACACAAGTAAATGCAAATTTTTGGTCAGCACCATCTCCGGTTCCATTTTATTAACTACTATTGTTTCTGCTTTGAGAGGACAATGAGAATTAGAACAGAATTAACCCCCAAGTGTTTCGACAAGTAAAAATACACTATATGTATGAAAGTATTAGGCCACCTACATATTACACCTACTGGAGCTTTTATGACATCCCATTCTAAATCTAGTGGTGTTAATATGGGGTTGGTCCTCTTTTTGCAGCTATTACAGCTTCTGCTCTTCTGGGAAGACTTTCTACAAGATTTTAGAGTGTGTGTGTGTGAAAACTTTTGCCCATACATCCAGAAGAGCATTTATGAGGTCAGATACTAGCATTGGACAAGTGGGCCTGGCTTCCAATATCTGTTCTAGTTTATTCAAAATGTGTTCTGTGGGGTTGAGTTTAGGGCAATGTGTGACCAGTTAAGTTCTTTCAAAATAAACTCATCCAGCTCAATGAACTCATTAAACCCTGCCTTAATGGACCTTGATTTATGCAATGGGACACCGTCATGCTGAACAGAAAAGGGCTTTCCCAAAACTGTTCCCTCAGAGTTTGAAGAATAGAATAGTTCAAAATATTTTGGTGAGATGAAGCATTAAGATTTTACTTCACTGTAACTAAGGGACCATGGCCAAACCCAGAAAAACAATCCCATACCATGTGTAGCAGGTAATGTTCTCCTCCTGGCATTCACCAAACCCAGGCTTGTCCATCAGATTGCCACATATTCGTCACTCCACAGGAAATGTTTCCACTGCTCCAGAGTCCAGCGGCGACAAGCTTTACACCACTCCAACCGACACTTGGCATTGTGCTTGGTGATGTAAGACTTGTACACGCCTGCTCGGCCATGGAAACCAATGCCATGAAACTCCGGGCATGCAACATTTGTCCTGATGCTAATGCCAGGGGAGGTTTGGAACTCTGCAGTTAATGAGTCAGCAGAGTGCTGGTGACTTTTTAGCACTATATGCCTCAGCACTTGGCACCACCATGCCATAACATTACATGGTCTGCTACTCAGTAGCTGAGTTGTGATTCCTAAACATCCCACTTTGCAGTAACACCATTTACAGTGGAATACTTAGAGGGAAGGATTTTCACAACTGACCTCTTACAGTACCATGTTCAAATTCAGTGAACTCTTTAGAATGACCAATTTTTTCACAAATGTTTGTGAAGGGAGGCTGCATGGCTTAGGTGCCATTTCATTTTTTTTCAAATTTTATTTTATACACCTGTGACAATGGGACTGAATCAAACACCTGATTTCAAACATGAAGCTGTGTGGCCCAATACTTTTGTCCATACAGCATAGGTAATAGTTTAGTATGACTTGATCAATTGTCTAATCAAATTTACAGCTTACAGATGAAATGAAAAAATGGAAAATTTTGTTCAAACAAACTCATATTTTAGGAACTAACCGAACAATCATCTGGTGACCACGGGAATCAGAATAATTAGCGTGAATTCCCTTTATAACTAGTTTACCATGACAGAGCCCTGTTCCTTGATTTGCAAGTTTGTAACACTAAACAAAACTGCACTCCTGTTATCCAAAACAAAGCCTCACAAAATGTTTTGACTTCCTTTGTAATATGTGCAATGATCACAAAGGCATCAGCCTTGAGTTCCTAAGTCGTCACAGCAGGACTGATTGCTGACTGAAATGAGTAGGGTCTCATTTGAATATTTAATTCCTGTGAGCATTAACAACCTTTTTTTGGAGAAAGTCCCTGGCTGTGCATGAATATTGCCAAAAAATTTCATGGGACTCAAGCAAAAATTCTATACACATCTCTTCATTACCAGCTATAATAGTGTATCTGGTATAGTTTTCACCCTGCAAGTCTGTGTTTGCATCTGTGGTAAAATTTGGTACCGGTAATACCTACCACAGCAGGAACTGCCCTAAGGTTGTCTTGAGCACTTTGGCAACTGTTTGTGTTTGATAACTGAGTTTGTCAACATCACAGGGTGACAACCTTGCAAGAAAATGTCATGAAACTTCACAGGTATGCATTAAAAACCAAACTGGGTGTGGTCCAACCCATGCTTATGTAATATTGTAAAATGACTACCAAGTACCTGTCTCGTGGAGCATTGTACTTGAGTTAATTCTATTGCAAGAATGTCTCTAGTTTAAATTGAAGTCAATTTTAGCAGACCCCATGAAATCTCTAAACCCAAGTTAACCCCTGAATATGGAAACCTGGGCCGAGTACCAAAATCTTGAACCATGTGTACTCATTACAGCTGCAGCTGACCATTACAAACACTGAAAATCCTAATTAGCCACATTCACTGTGGGGGAGTGAAGAGTGGGCTGCTATCCCCTGATGCCTTGCCTGTTCAGCAAACACACTATCAGCAGGCTCTTCACACATCAGTGCACATGAATAGCACAGTCAGCCTGTAAGCATCAACACAGGGCTGGATGTTGACACAGACAGGGAGAGGTTTGTTCATATGGCTGTGGTTCATGGCCCCATTTCAATCAAGGACCTTTGCAGATGAGCAAATGGCTTGCGTGGATGAGCTCTGGTTTAGGCAGACCACCAGTTTCGTTGTCAGCTGCTGAATGTTGGGATATAGGCAAGCTACTCAAAACATTAAGTTGTGTTTTGGCTCCGGGACATATATTTGGTTTTAGAAGTGGGGGGACATAATGGGTCTGCTATTAGTAAGAGGACTCTGTTTACAGAGATTTAAATTAGTCACTCAAACATGTACTTTAAAACTGTAGTAATGCAAGTGCTTACTACACTAGGATAAAAGCCGACACAGACAAAGGTGAGGTTGGTACAACAATGCCAAACAACCCTTCTGTGCTGCCAGTGACTATGAGCTGTTTTGTCAGTAGAGGGCCATGGGAAACTCAAGAGCTCTTGTGCAAAATATTTCTGTGTGCAAAGTGTGCCTTCAACAAAATAAGTTTAATTGCTTTTCTAATAACAGTTCTGAAATCAAACACAAATGTTATCAAAAGGGAAACCAAAGATATGTTGAAATCCACGTCTGCACACCATGATGAAACGTCTGTGGCTTTCCCTGGTGGTCATGTGTCACTCACAGGCGATGGTACTGCATGGATGCTGCTAAGTTACAAGCCAACTGAGGTCCAGGAACCGCCTGAAGCCTGTTACAGCCAGCTAATGCATTCACCCAGCCTCCCCCTCCGCTTCTCGTCTGCCTCTCATGCTCTTCCTCTCTGTCTCTTTCCCTCCCTTTCTTTCCTAAGCTCTCCTTTTTCCATGAGCTGCTGCCCTCTCCATCTCTCAAACCCCCTCCCCCGCTCTGAAGTGCTAACCACTCTCCTTCACCGTGCTCTTTTCCTACCGCTCACTCTCTCACACGTGCACATGCACTCACGCACAGACACACACAGAAACTGTGGCAGCTACCACAACAGCGTGCATCCTCCCCCACACTCCAGCGAGGCAGTGTGCAAGTGCTTCTGGCTTGCCCTGACCCACATCTTGATATAGCCCTAAGTATGCTTACAGCTAAGTCTTGAAGACTCTCCTGCCACTCTTAGCCTAATCAGGCCTGAGCTGCTGTCAGTGCACTGACCAGAAAGACAGGTCAGACTGGACTGACCATTATCATTTTCAGAAGGCTTTCAACTGACCAAGGTACCGCCTATCCACCTTCCCCCTTTCCACAGCTGATTGCAGGTTTCCTACCCGACAAGCACGTGTTGTACTTGAGATAGTTAAACATTACATGAATTCTGTGTTTTCACATAGAAAGGAAGAGCACATTTATTACGTTAATGACAACAAATCTTCTCCATTAGTGAAGAAAACATTTGATATAAGATGAGAAAAGTAGATTTTTAAGTTCAACATGCCACAGTTTCTTTTCATATCGAAATATATATTTTCATTCTTCTCAGTAATCATAACTTAGAAGAAAGGGGCGTTCAGGACGGATTGTATGGTTAAGAAGATTTAGGTTCACAAGTTTGTGGATAAGGACATGTTTTTGCATTTTGCCTCTGTACGCCACCACAGTAGACTTTAAATTAAATTGTCAAGATGTGACTGAAGTGCAGAATTTCACCTTTAATTCAAGCAGTTAAACAAAAACAAAGAACTGTATTAACTATTTAGCAATTACAACCGTTTTTATACAGTCTTCTACTTTCAGAGGCTCAAAAGTAATTGGACAAATGCCTGACAAGGAGTTTTATGGCCAGGTGAAACCTTGTTATTTCATTATCCAATGACAGATTAAGCAGATAAAAGATCTGGATTTGATTCCAAGTATTGATATGCAAGAATCTGGCAGTTCACTGAAACTCTCCATATGAGGTCCAAAGAAATGTAGATGCAAGGGAAGGAGGCCATCATTAATTAGGCTGAAAGCAAAATACATCTGTCAGTGAGGCAACAAAAACTTTGGGAGTGGCCAAAACCACAACCTGGTACATTCTTAAAAAGAAGGAATGCACTGGCCAGCTCAGAACACCAAAAGGCCTGGAAGATAACTAAAGTATAGTTAAAGATCCTTTCCTCAGCTAAGAAAAACTTTTTCCCATAATCTAACCAAGTTAAGAACACTCTCAAAGAGGTCAGAGTACCATTGTCAAAGTCTGCAGTACCATCATGAATGTAAATATTGAGGGTTTAAACCACTGGTTAAATTCAAGAACACCAAGTTAGACTTCACCAGAAAACATGTAAAAGGAGCCTGCCCACTTCTGGAAAAAAAAAATCTCTGGACAGGTGAAATTAAGATGAATATATAAAAGCATGATGGGGAAAAATGAAAGGTACAGTTTATGGCATACTGCATTATCTGTCAAACATGGTGGAAGAAATGCTATGGCATGGACATTCATGGCTGCCAGTGGAACTGGGTCACTTGTGTTTATTGATGACGTGGCTGCTGAAGGAAGTAGCAGTGTGATTTCTGAAGTGCACAGGGATATACTCTCCGCCTGGATTCAACCAAATGATGAAAAACTGACCAGGTGGTGCTTCACAGTGCAAATGGAGAATGACCCACAGCATATTGCAAAAGCAACCAAAGACATTCTCAAAGCAAAGAAATGGGACATTCTTCAATGGCCAAGTCAGTCACCTGATCTCAGCCCAATAGAGTATACTTTTCAATTAGTGAAGACAAAACTGAAGGCAGAGAGACCCACAAACAAGCAGCAACTGAAGGCAGCTACAGTAACGGCCTAAAAGAGCAGCTCATAGGAGGAAACACAGCATTTGATGACATCATGGGTTCTAGACATCAGGCCGTTTATCAAAAACGGTCCTTATGTTTCAGTTATGTTAGTCTGTCCCATTACTTTTAAGATTCTGAAAATGGGGGACTGTGTATAAAAATGGTTGCAATTCCTAAACAGTTATTGTAATACATTTGTTAAGCTCCTTGAATTAAAGCTTAAAAACTAAACTCCAATCATATCTTGATTGTTTGATTTCAAATCCACTGTGATAGGGTAGAGGCAAATTTAATTTTTTTTAAGAAGTGCCATTGTCCAAAAGCCTACACACCTAAATGTATTAAGATCAAAGATTGGCTATAACTGTATGCTTTCTATGTTTTGAGAACCAAAAGAATGAAAAATATTACCTTCTCTTCCTTGTACTCAATAGGTGGTGGTTTCCTGTATTGGTTTCCCATTCCCTGTGCAGAATCAGCCCAGGAACAGCTAGATTTGTCCTCCTGCTTGAAAGCGTCCTCAAGCTGGGGCAGTAGATCAGGGAGGAGAACAGGAGGTCTCAGGCTGTCCAAGCCTCCGTGAGCTTCTGATGGCAAAAGACCCTCTCCCAAACCTTGGTATCCATTAGTGTTAATAACCCCGCAGCTCTGAGGCTGCTCAGAAGGCATGTGGCTGGTGATGTTAGTGTAGCAGCACATAGAGTTAGCAAACATCTCAGATGATTTGCAGTTTCTCTGGGTTTCCCCAGAACAATGTACAGCACGCAAAGGACATTCCTCTGCCTGGTTGGCTGGGGTCCTAGTGTGCTGCTGACTCATAAGTACCGCGGATGTGAATTGGCATGGTGTCCTCGTTAGCTCAGGTAAAGGAGAATTGAGTGGTGCAGTGCTGCTGTTGGGCCTAGATATTGAGGCTGAGGACAAAGATTGCTCATTGAGACTCGGTAATTCTGGCTCCCCAGGGTAGGCAGGGTACTGGGTCGGCTGATAAGCACTGGCAGAACTGACAGAGCATGTGGGCAGGGAATGAACCATAGATGGTGACTGCATGGGGAAGGGCAGGTTAGAGTCTTCCAGTCCTGTTCCAGAGAAGGCTTGACCTCCCCTGATCATGTGGTAGCTACCTTGCTGAGGCTGTGTTTGTAAGCAAGTCGCACTCATAGAAGCATTCTGACTTTCCAAAAAGGGCTTACTTGGAAGAGCCCTTGAACGTAACTGCTGTTCTCTCACAGTTAGTTGGTGGTGAACCTGCTGCTGAGTGTGGTGCATTTGTTGTTGGCTGCTGGGCCGACCTCCCCGGTGAAACGAGAAATTGTGATGCTGCTGTTGCTGCAGGGACACAGTCTGTGTGTTAATTTGTTGGTGCTGGTTTAACAGCTGTTGCTGATGACTTTGCTGTTGTTGCAGCTGCTGCCGTCGCATTCTGAGCTGCTGCTCCTCTTGCTGAGGACAGGGATGGTGCTGTTGCTGCTGTGTTTGATGTCTGACATGAAACTGCTGGCTGTGTAGTTGCTGTTGTTGGTGACAAAGCTGCTGCTGAGGTAAGGGCTGGTACATGTTCCCATTCTGGTCTTGGTTGCCCCACATTGGACTGCCACTGTTACAGAACAGCCCATTGGATTGAGGAACTTGACTCATAGGAGCATTGTGGTATGAGCCATGCTGCTCTGTAATCATACCCTCACTTATGCCCTGAGAACCAGAAAATGCCTGGGCCACACCAGCCTTACTACCAATGTAATGACCCACAGGCTGACCGTAACTGGGCAAGACTTGTTGGGTAGAAACTGGTGGCATCATGTCTTGATGTTTCCCAGAGCCAAGAGGCTCCACTTGGAGGGGTTCAAAAGCAGCAGTGAGGTTTAGCTCATCCACAAGTGATGGTGCTGAAGTGAAGCCATCTTCATCCAGCCCTTCCAAACCTCCACCGAAGAGGTTGGGGTCATCAAAGAAGTCCATGGTGGAGGTCGGAGGGTTAGTGGAACTTTTGGAACACCACTGGATCCAAGCTGGTTCCCAAGAGCCTCTCTGCAGAGCTACAGCATCCCGATTATATTGAGTGCCTGCCCAAAAAAGGGAGAGAAAAATGTTTGAATACAATACTGGTATCTGAAGATACAGATAAGTTTCACTCAATAACCTACAGCCTTGAGTAGATTGTAGTTCGTAGATAACAAGCTACTCATTGAAATAATCAAGCAAAAGCTTAAAAAAAGACGAATTAATCACTTTCAGTTTGAGTTGACAGGACAGCTCATCAATTAAGAGTTTTCTCCACCATATCTAATTTTATCATCCATGTTCTCATCAATGACAGCTTCTTTAAGAGTAAGAGAATTGCATGAATCCCTATCTACCATAAAAAAGCTCTTAAACTCCAGGTGAGGGCCAGGTCAGATGGTTTCTGGAGAAATTTGGTACTGTCAATTTTCTATCATCACTGTCTTTCATGTGTGCAGCAAAGCAGCTGGTGCAAACCAACCGCCAGCCACCAGCAGGTGCCTCTTCCTGTACCCCCCACCCCTTTCAAATACACACACAGACACAAATGCACCTCAACCCCCCACCTCCATAACCAATGAATCTGCCTGCCCTGCTACTGCAGAATGTGTGGGAGGTGCAGACAGCTGATAGAATTTCAACAGCTAAGGACAGAAGCAGAAAAGGCCCTTTAAGCACGCACACGTGTGTGTGCACTCTGCAACCACAGACCAGCAAGCGGAAGATGACAGAAGCCTGCCGAGGTCAGTCATTATGCTGACTTACTAAGCACACAGGAGCACATTCGAACACAGGCAGTTGTCCCATATCTTAGTCTAACATATGTTTTGCTCTTTGATTAATATAGTATATATTTAAAATGACAGTCAAGCTAGCAAGCAGTTTGACATGCTGTTTACCATTCTCTGAAACATACCTGGCACAAATTGGATATAGCTTTCTCACTTACTGAGTTTGTGATTTGTAACCACAGACCAAAACAAAAAAAAACTCCTTCTCTTGAAGGATAATCATTGATACAGAAATTCACACAAATGCATAAGTAACACTGCAATAGCTTACTCAGTGGAGATTACAAGTTTAAAGTCATAAACATTTTGTTTAATCAAAATCAGAATACTTTATTAATCCCCAGGGGGAAATTATTTATACACAAGTTAAATATCATCCAATCTCATAACAAAATGCTAGTTCCATATTAATGTTGAACACTGCAAAAATGCAGTCATTATATCATACATAAACCAAAAGAATATACACAAGCTGTTAAACATGAGTAACTGAGGACAGGTTATCCAAAAAGTTTTACCATCCTTGATTAACTGGCAGGTATCCTGCTGCTGCCGTTTTGTGACGGCTGTAACAAGTCCCATGCAAAGAATCAATCTGACTCAATGATTCTCACTGCCAACTTTTCTGATTATCAACTAAGTTTAATTATTAAAGGCAAACCAGCTTAGGTAGCTTACTTGGGCCATGCCAACAAAAACCTGCGCATTTATCACATGAACATGTTTTTGTTGGTATGGAATACATGCAGCGATACAATGGAACCAATGGTATCACCACTGGTTCCACTGTTTAAGTTTCCATTCATTTATCGTATAGATCTGCTTATCCTTTCTAAGGTTGTGTGGGGCTAAAGCTATCTCAGCTGACACTGGGCAACATGTGGAGTACACCCTGCTGGGGCTGACACATAACTGACAAGTAATCACCATATTCACACCAAGCTCTAGAGTTGCCGACTGGCCTAACCAGCCTGCATTCAGAGGGTGAAAGGAAACCAAAAGAAAAGTCACGTAATGACAGAGAGAACATTCAAACCTGTAATGCTTATTAAAGATTACTAATATCATCACATGCTGTTCTCACCAGAAATTCTACTGAGGACAGGGGGGAGGCTATATAATGCTAGTGGTTGCATTATGAGTTCTGTGTTCATGTCTGCTTTTCACAGTGGCTTCACAAGGCTGTTAACATCAAAGCTTAACAATGTGAACTGTCTCGTATAAATAAACAAATTATATAACCCTAATCCCCTTACAGCAATGCTTCCCAGTGGCACCCTTAAGACATTTGTACTCTACAAACCAAACTTAAAATGGTAAATTAAACAGAGAGAGCAAAACTACTTTAATATCACTACATTTCCTGCTATGGCTCATTGTCATGCACATTACCACTCTTCTCACCAACCACCAGGTCCCTGCATAAATCTATTCACGCAGGCATGAAGCAATTCCTGTTTTCACATGGGGCTGTGCTTCCAACTTAAGACTCTCTCCAGTGCTTTCTTTAGTTGCCGGCTTGTTTATTAGGAAAGCATGTGACTAACCCTGTAATTTTAAATCCTCGCTTGTCAATCTTAACCCTCTATAGATGTCCACAACCATAAGAAACAATATTTGTGTGGTACTGAATAGACGGATTCCTCCTGATGTGCACTTTTGGGTTACTCCCCAAGCAGTAAGCAATATAAATGTTAAAAACATATGACAATTGGAGCCATGCTTCTTGTTTGAAATTACTTCATCACTTGCTGGGGGGGGGGAGACAGTCCTCTGGGGTTAGTCGAAGGAAGTCTGGAGTCAAGGAAACAGCATTCAAGCTAGGTTTACAATAAGAAAGAGGTAAAACAGAATACAAACTTATATACACCATTTCTCCTGCGCCCTTAGACAGGACTGTACGTGCTCTACGGCCCTGAGGCACAGAGCGGCCCCCTCTGTTGCTTTCCAGCTGTTTCCTTCATAATCGTGACAACCAGGCACGTGCAACCCGTGCCTAATATCAACATAAATTGGGTCTAGAAACGGCCCTTTACTGAGTCCTGGCACGGGCGAAACTGAGGCAACGTTCATCGAACTGAAAGTTGAGTTGGAAAAGAAAAAGGGGACTGTCAGAGGCGCAGTTCAGCAACTTCCAACTGCTCAAACAGTTCGAAGTGGGCGCATCAGCTGGGCAACACGGCAACGCGCGTGTCGCGTTTCCACGGCCCGCGTACAAAAGGAGCCCGATCGTGACGCCGAACGAACACCATCCTCTTCATCCTCCACCACAAATGGCTTCGGCTGCTCGCGAGGTGCGGCGGTTGACGCGACCCGGCGAGGCGGCAATGTGTTGCGCTACTTTCAGGCGCAACTGCCGCGGTTAAGTGGGAGGAAAACGAACGCACGTGTAACATTGGGATTGTCGATTTAGAAACTCTAAAATCGGGCTGTGGAAACGGGGCATGTGCGCCCCCCCGCCCCCCCCGGAGACAAACCTTCACACCCAAAGATTCAAAAGGTGTCGTGACGCCGCTGAGTGAAGAAGACTCGGAGGAGGAGGGAGAGGGAGGGGGAGGGGATGGATGGATGGAGAGGTCGTCAGCGGTCGCGTCCGCGAAAAACGCGACCGACTAGTTTGTTATCCTCGACTGGCCGACTTTCGTTTTCCGTCTCCGATAACCTGTCGAAGTATCGGCGCCGTTCGCGTTCTAACCGCCGCGCCGCCTGAGCCCGGACCGGTCGCTGTCAGTTCAGGACCACCGCGGCCAAGAAGAAGCCACCCGCGGACTACTTTGGAGATACGCGCATTTCTGCGTGCGCGTCAGAAACTCTGGCAAAGTGCGCGGATATTTGCCGCTTTCTGCGCGAACTCGAGGGAAACGTACAAGTTTTTGGGGTTTTTTTTTTTGGTGGGGGTTGGGGGGGCAACTCAACAGTCTTGTTTCTACCGGGAAGATGCACAGTCAGCTCGGCGGTGTGTCATCAGACAGCTGAGGCGACCCTAACTGACTCACTCCCCGAAATTTGACAGCTCCCGTTGCCTGAATGAAACGGGACCCCGGGCCGACTCCGAACGCGTTTGGAAAACTCGCCGAAATAAAGTGCAGCTTCTTACCTGAAACGAACCACGGGAGAGCAGGTCCAGACGCCGACGAGGGCAGATTGTTATCGGCGAAGTTGTTACAGTGTTGTTAGTTGTACTCCTGCTGGCGACCGCGGCGCAGCGGCTCTGCTGCTGCTGCTGACGTGACTGTGATAACACCGCATTTGCATATTAGTGACTCCCTCCGTGATTGGACCACCGACCATTTGCCACAAAGGCACGCTTCCGTGTGAAATTGAAAACCGGTTTATCGCGTGCGAGTGCTTCGACGGCGATATCGCCCGAAGTGGCGCCGGGGGGCCGCTGATTAAATCAAGCAATCATTTGTAAAGTTGCTGTGTTGACAGAGTGCGTAAGATGGCCGCGTCTAAGCCAGAGCCAATCCGGGGAGGTTTTACATTCGCACATGGGCCCGAGCCTCTCCTCGATGCGAACGTGACCGGAGTGGGAGAGCGGATTTCAACTGCGGGTGCATACCGCCACCTGCTGGCGGGCTTGGGAAATGCCGCCCTAAATCATGGACAAAACTACTGTGTCGCTTCTGAATTCATACAGTAGCTCACTGAACTCCAGCAGTGCTACTATAATGGAACGCCACCGTGTTGCAACGAGTGAGTTTGTAAAATGTCTTCTCTTCGACATATTTAAGGGTAAAGCATAAGTGGTGTTAATGCAAAGTGGAAGCATCTAGAAGAAGCGGAAACTCAGCCAAGCTACGCAGCAGGGTTGCAGGGTGCTGGGGCATACAGTGCGTAAGAGTCGCCAACACTTTGCTGACTTGATAACTGCATTAAGAAGAAGAAGAAATACTTCATCAGATCTCATCACACTATTTTTCACGCTTTACATACAGATGCGTACACATAAACGGGAGCACGGTGGGGGGGTTGGTATCTCGCTCGGGGGCGTGGGGTGGGTCCGGCCTCCACAGGGGGGCCTCCAAC
>VUQH01047691.1:0-10070 GCA_015106775.1 Etroplus canarensis
ATGGTCAGAGAAGGATCCGATGCAGAAGCAGTGTTTAGTGAGTTTATTTACAACAGATCTTTCCAAAACAAGACTGAGAATGTGCAAGGTGACGGTCGGGCTGGGCCGGTGGGTGATGCTGTTATCTGCGGGTCCGTATCCGTGAGAGCATGGCGGCGTGAGTCTGAGAAAAAGAGAGGCAGAGGTCAGGGCTGAGGCTGGGACAACCGAGCAGCATAAACAAGAGCACATGAAAATGAGTCGTAAACTAGAACTGGCTGGGTACGGCTTACGAGGGCAAAAGCAACGATCCAGCGCTGAACCGAAGCCTCTCTGAGGTTAAAAGGACTGCGGCCAGGAACAGCTGATGGGAAGCCGGTGTGCCGGTGGAGGCGTGGCCAGGGAGCTCAGCTGTGGGGGTAAAAGGTTAATTATCCCAGCCCAGCTCGACAGAGGAGGGAGAGAGAGAGCATGAGAAAAAGAACAGAGAGAGGTGGGTGGGTCCGCACCAGAAAGGACAGGGGGGACCATGACATTCTTATGTCATATTATTATAATATAAACATAATATTAATGCAAGGAATTAGAAACTTTATTTCAACTTTTATTAGTTATTCTAATTAATATACTCGGCTTAAACAACCCTTATGAACACAAGCACAGAAAAACAAAGCAGATAAAAAAAATTACCTCTCTTTGCTGGTGCCTACAATCTAGATGAATCACTTTGCCTCCACACTCCACACAGAAAAATTAGTACACTGCTACAAATTATGCTTAAACTATGTGTTTTCTGCTTTTCCAACTCTATATTTTTTTGTGTAAGTTGTGGGTGATAAGCGCTGATGATGGATGCACCAGTAGGATGTGTTATTATTCCCTCCATTTATATGTTTAAATCGGGTTGATGTCAGGAGGATGCACTGTGATGACAAATAATCAGTAACTCCTCCCGCATGGGTTAAACCTAAAGTAACGAGCCTGTTCTGAAAATGTAAGGAATAGAAAGTAGAGATACAGTATGTGTGTAGGGTGTAAAAAGCTATCAGGAAAAAACTAAAGTAAAGTACAGATACTGGAAAATTTGACTTAAATAAAGAAGCAAATTAGTTTTACTTCATTGCTTCCCACCTCTGGGTCCAACTACCCATAAACTAAGTGTTAAGTTACAGTACACTGGGTGGTATTACTTGAATTACTTGAACACCAGTAACATGGAAATCAAGTTTATATTAAATAAGAAGTTTACTTATTGACCCTCATCATAGTAATGTGTTCACCGCTACATCACAACCATATTACATTTTGAGGCTACCAACAGGACATAGTGGCTTGTTTTCAAGCATTATCTTACCTGCTGTGTAATTGTAGATCATTTCTCTTGCAGATGAAGTTTCTGTGGGTGGTTTCACAAACTCTTTCGGTAAATTGCCAGACATACGTCTAATTTTGTGCTTCTTAGGGGTTCACCAGACCACAGACAGAAGAAGAAGATGAATCAGAATCATGAAGCACTGGGAAAAAACGCTGCATGTTTTAGGTAGTGTCAGCATTCTCAGTGGCAGAGAGTAAGAATAAAAGGCTCAGTGTGGGTGTCTAGTTTTTTGAAATATAGTGCCATTCATATAAGAAGCTGGTTCTTTGTTATGAGTGAAATACTTTTTGTATTCTTCACTTTTAGAAGTAGAAGAATAGCCTCGTTTCTTTTCACTTAAACCTTCTTACTGAACCTTTTGAAGCCAACCTGATGCTTTGAAAACAACCCTTTTAGCCTTTGAGTCATATCAGTTGCCTCATTCTTTTAACGTTGCTCTCATTTTAATGAATGTCCACAAACAATGATTAGGTTGAAAAGTTTCTCATAGTCTCCTAAGGGCTCTATAAGGAGGTACAATCCACTATTGACCTTATTTTTACTTTTCTACAGTCATAGCAATCAGACAGCAGTTACAGAAAGCTCACCTTTTTACTCATCACTGGCTTACTGCTCATTTCCAGATAAGAACTGCTCAAATTACTATTAACATACTCTCTCTCTCTCTCTCTCTCTCTCTCTCTCTCTCTCTCTCTACGTTTCTGTCATATACTCTGCTACTCTGAAACGCTACTAACCCCCCTTTAAGTACTGTTGGAACACCAAGTGCTGTCACGGCACATTTTACAAGGCTAACAGATGGGATTCATCACAAAAAAAAAGTTTTAGTAATTTTTTTGTGACTCCCTAGCTAACACACTTGTTCATATTTTAAAGAATAAGGACTAATAGATGTGTTTGGCAAATGAAACATTATCTCAGCTAACGCTGGTTGGCATGAAGTGTAACTTTATCGACGAAGCAGGTCGGCACTGTTAATATTATCCCTATTAGGATATCCCTAATACGATCATCTCAGTCACCCGGCTTTGGCTGTGAGCACATAAGCACCACCACCCACCTGCTGTTCAAACCTTCTGTTTACAAGGGGCAGACAAACAGAAAATAGTTGATTTAAAGGGAGAGGAGCTAAAGCAGCTTGTTTCAGACAGAGGAAGAACTGAGGGGTTGTATAATAAAAGATGAATAAGGATTACTTTGAAGTTTGCAGATCATGCTGTGGCAATCCACCTTTATGAAGTAGAATAAAAGAAACCCCTACATCAGGATTGACACGCCAACAGATTGACCACTTCCTCATGCAACTCACACGTTAAGAGTGCACCATTCCTTTATGTAGCTGTTGACTGGTTCATTTGGGGACATGTTTGCCATGTTCCAGGGGCCTGTGTATGATGTAAGGGTTTCTTTTATTCTAAAAAGGCAACTCGCCACAATGAGAAGCTACTCTGGTGGAGACTAAGATTAAAAATATAGAGTTATCTTTAACAATTGATTGTAGTAGTTTGTCAGCCATGCTAACATATGGATCTTACTAATCACATAACAGTGTGTAATTCATTAATTCTTTATAAATTCCTTGACCAGGCAAAATTGAAAAGAAAGGAGTGCTGCAGTGCTGTCTGTCTTGTCTTCTTGAAAGGAAGTTAAAATGTTTAGCCTATATTAATGTTTTCTATATTTGTTGGCTCATTTTGTTGGTTCCTACAAGGGAATGTATTTTTACTCCACACTGAAGTCAGGGTAACAGGAGTGCTACAGATGCGATGTTTGCTTTGAGAGTGCTGATGGAGAAGTATAGAGAATATCAGAAGAAGTTGCAGTGTCTTTGTGGGTCCAGAGAAAGCATTTGATAGGGTGCCAAGAGAGGAACTGTGGTATTGTGTGAGGAAGTCAGGAGTGGCAGAGATGTATGTGAAGTTGGCGCAGGACCTGTTTGATGACAGTGAGATGGTGGTGAAGTGCATGGTTGGAGTGACAGATGAATTCAAGGTGGTGGTGGAATTACATCAGGGATCAGCTCTGAGCCCCTTCTTATTTGCAATGGTGATGGACAGGTTGACAGATGAGGTCAGGCAGGAGTCTCTGTGGCCTACGATGTTTGCAGACAATGTTGTGATCTCTAGTGAGAGTAGGGAGGAGGTGGAAGAAAGCCTGTAGAGGTGGAGGTATGCACAGGAGAGAAGAGGAATGAATGTCAGTAGAAGTGAGATAGAATGCATGTGTGTGAATGAAAGTGAGGCATGTGGAATGGTGAAATGGCCAGGAATAGAGGTAGTTAAGGTGGATGAGTTTAAATACCTGGGGCCAACCATCCAAAGCAATGGAGCTGGAGGTGGCAGAGTTGAAGATGTTGTGATTTTTGCTTAGAGTGACGGATTTTGTTAAGTGGACAGGATTAGAAATGAGTATATCATAGGGACAGCCCCGGTTGAGCGGTTTGGAGACAAAGTCAGAAAGGCAAGGTTGAGATGGTTCTGACATGTGCAGAAGAGGGATAGTGGATATATAGAAAGAAACAATGTTGAAGATGGAGCTGAGCTGCCAGGCAGGAGAAGAAGAGGAAGACCACAGAAAAGTTTCACGGATGTAGTGAAGGAGGACATGCAGAGGGTTGGTGAGACAGAAGAGGATGCAAGAGCTAGAGTAAGATGGAAACAGATGATCTGCTGTAGCAATACCAACCAAAAGACGAATAGAAACAAGAAGACTAAAGTCTGGTAACATGGTGAATATAAGCAAGCAGTCACTAACTGTTTTGCTCAAGGACACTTGGCCAGCCTTCTTCCCTCATTAATTGGACAGCATAGATTTTAAAGTGATTTGACCCACTTTCCTCTTGTACATTTTTCCAGATTCTGTCCACTGCTTAAACTGTGTGACAGCAACAAGAGTTTAATATTGTCAAAAACTGGGAAGTAATTAGTTCAGTCATTGGTTTTAATTCATGTATAATACATGTTTCAGTGATAGTCAGGGAAATTACTGTGTACTGAGTTCTATTTTTTTTAATTCTGGAAATTGCTAATTTGAGATTTTTAAATGCTGTTATCTTCCCTTACTTTTAGCATTTTCAGGTCAGCCCCTTATTAACATGGCACTTACAATGATATTTTACAATTTAACTGCCTTAAAAAGCCTCAAGAACCTCAGCTACATTTAACACGTGAACAAATTTTTCTCCAGTGACAGCACTGGAACTTCATGTTCCCCTACAGATAATATTTTCTTTATGGATGCACTGCAAGCCTCAGGTCGAATCTTTTTCCACTCTGCGAATTCATAATGTAAAGCTACTGTATGATCTGCAAATGGAATGTGCAAATGTAAGACTAATATATGATTTAGGGAGGGAAAGTTCTTTGCATTCAGAATCAGTAATTTACAAATGTAGATGCATCAACAAGTGCTTCTTTTGCATTAATGTGGTTTTAGTGTCTGACAAAGTAATGTTTCTGCTGTTCATATTGCTTTATATTAAAAAAGATATAATGAATGCAGGGCATATGCAGTGCCTCATTATATACCTTAGGTGTGATTCGGATGAATAGGTGAAAAACTCTTAACTTGCCTATAAGTATGCATGAATTCCACCTGGTGACCAGCCCACACTGCAGCACTCCTGCTTCTGAGATTCATGCTGGGATAGGCTCTCAGCCCCTGCAGCTATGAGCACCATAGGCAAAACATAAAATGTGTTGATGAGTGGATTGATGATTAATTAATGAACCCCCTACTGTATAAATACTGTATATAGACTACATAGATGAGAAGTCACCAAGGAGCAAATGTTAGCAGTGGTGGAAGAAGCATTTGTTTAAATGTACCAAAGGGATAGTGACAAAATATGTAACAAAAAAGAGGCAGTTGACAATTACAAATATCTATAGTGTGTACTATATTCATTTTTAGCTCATCTGGGTGAAGGACCTATGAGCTAATGTGTGAGGTGGCCACACATTTGTCCATCAGTCACAAAATCAGTACTCTTCCTAGAGTGTTGGTGAGAATTTAATCAAACTTGCACACCCTGATCACCTAATGAGACTTCACCTAAATTGTGTTCAAAGCAAAGGTCATATTTGTCATTGTACAGGCGTCTTTCCATTATCACAAGAATCACTACTCCTGAGAGTATTGGTCTGGATTGTTATGTTCATAAAATGAGTGTTTGCATGCCCTTCTGTCATCTATACATAAATGCCATCATTAGGTTTATTTATGGCATAGTAATGTCTTAAGGGCTGTTGTCCTGAATATGACCGTACGAGAGACTTCTTGACTTCTCAGTGAATTTTAATTCTGATCAGTTTGTTCAATACAGCCAACCAGTTACAGGAAATCTTATCACTTTCTTTCTGTACTTCACACAATACAATAACCTGCGAATTGTGAGAGATTCTGAGCTGGGTGAGCTACTACATCATTGACGTCCTAGCCTTTATTTCTTTATCAGTGATCCAAGTAAGTAGCATCTGATTATAGCTGGAGGAGGCGGCACTACTTTTAACAGATTCAAATACATATAGTTTTGTGCAATTCTTTAATCTATGGCAAAGTATTATATTTATAAGGGCCAGAGCTGTCTCTGTTTTCTGAGGTGACTTAGGTCCTTCAATATCTACTGGTGCTCAGGATGTTTTATAGTCTGTTGTAGCCAGTGCTCTATGCTACCATGTGCTGGGGCAGCAGACTGAGAGTAACGGACACCAACAGACTCAACAAACTGATCCGTAAAGACCAGTAATGTTGTAGGTGTGGAGCTGGACACTCTAACAGTGGTGTCCGAAAGGAGGATGCTGTCCAAGTTAAGGACATTATTGGACAATCCTTCATACCCTCTCCCCGACATGCTGGACAGACACAGGAGCACGTTCAGCAGCAGACTCATTCCACCTCAGTGCACCAGAGAACACCACAGGTAATCATTCTGACCTGTGGCCAACAATGAAATTCCTACCTGTGAGACCTTGACTAGTTTCTTTCTAGCGCCATATCTTGTGCATATTATATATACTGTTTAACTTTTGAGTTATTTATGTTACATTGAACTTTATACATATACTGTATGTTTATATATTTAATTTTCATTTTTCTGCCTTCAGATTCATATTTATTTAAAGATACCTGTGCGTCTGTAGCAACAATGCAGTTTCCCCCCCAGGTGATTAATAAAGTATTCTGATAAGGTAATCACATATTTTGTATGTAAAAAGTAGTGGCCAACCTGTAGCTGTGAAATAAATTTTGGAAGAATAAAACACATTGCAGTAAGTGTTGTCTGATCTGACTCGGCTAGGATTTGGTCAGAGTCTGGTCCATATTAATGTGAGCTGAGCACTGATTGCAGTCTCATTAAAAGAAACTAGTGGCTAATATACCAGCAAAAGAATGCCAGTCTTTTTTTATCTTATTGTTTAAGTTTCATTACCTTATCGTTTACATTGTTTATTTATCTATGTTGTAATATTTGTGTTTTGAGATGCTGTTATTTTAGAATGCAGAAATTGTGTGTGTGTGTGTGTGTATATGTGTGTGTTTCCATTCCGTGTGTGCCAATGGAAGCATTTGCTTACACGTGTGTTTAACATCTAGTGTCTGTACAAAAGCATCACGAATAGACTAATGGCACAATTATGGCTAACCATGACCACATGTGCCCTTTTGCTACCACTGGAATTCCCCTTGTCT
Source organism: Etroplus canarensis (assembly GCA_015106775.1). Classification (NCBI taxonomy): domain Eukaryota; kingdom Metazoa; phylum Chordata; class Actinopteri; order Cichliformes; family Cichlidae; genus Etroplus; species Etroplus canarensis. The sequence goes on from VUQH01047691.1 coordinate 7,046, forward strand.
TCACTCTTGCCATCCACCTTCTCCTCTGGTCGACTACACCTACTTCCATGACCCCATCAGAGAGTTTCAGTAGTCTCGGGTGAACATGTCAATGGAAGGGTTTGCATCTGGAGGTACACCTTCCTCTGGCCTCTGAGAATCTCACTGAGAGCAGGGAGTTCAGTGTGTGTTTAAGTGAAAGTCCTGTTAACCCCCATTACCCTCTGCAGCACTGTACTGGAGGATTAGCAGAATACAAATAGCCCCTCTTGCTCCCCCTGTCCTCGACATCGCAACTCCTACACTTTTAACTGTAAGAGTTGCTGACGATGAGAAAGAGTGAAATATGATTTGGGGCCAAGCAGGTGTTTACTGCATGCTAAACAGTGTCCTGCTGCTCATTATGCAGTCCTTAATGGTGGGAATACATTAGCAAACGGTGTGAAATTTTAAATTGGGGAAGGGTGATGAAGCACCCTCTCAAAATGTTGCTGCTACTCAGTACCATGTGACCTTGGCTTACAAATGCTCAGATCATGGTGTGGAACAAGAGAAGAGGCAGAAGATTTAGAGATATATTAATATTTGATCATTCAATTTTTTGTATAGCATTTGGTTTTAGTGTGAAATCAAAAAGCATAACAAATCAATGAAACCTGCTGTATCGTGAGCAAAATACAGCCCACACCAAAATGTTGTTTATGCGAGTGAATAACAAAGCAGTGAACTCTGCTTTGTCTAATGAAACATCTACCTTTTATCCACATTTTCGTCATGAAATAAGTTGATTCATATATGATATAGAACTGATAGTATTTCTTTGAAAGCATATTTCAACTAGAAGTGACCAAATGTTAATATAAATATAATATAATTATGAAAAATTCTCATACAGTCACAGTGAAATGCTGAGCACCCAACAGAAATTTGTTCCATGGGAAACAGTTTTTTCTTCTTACAAAATCATTGCTGCATTGTCAGTGGCAAACAAAAATACCTGGTATTTCTGCACATTCATCTACATGTATCTATGTTTTGGGTTGATTTTCTGGACTCACATCCATGTCGACTACGTTAATGAAGTTGAAAGTTTGAAAGCAAATATATATATATAAATATATATATATAATAGTAATTGATATTTATTTCAGCCTGTTGAAATGGTCAGGGAATTTAGTCTGATTTTTTTTTTTTTTTTAAATCAACATATTTCCTCAGAAAACAGTCAATATATATATGATTTTCCCCCCTGATCAGCTCAGAAAACTATGAAAAATCCAGGGTTTCCACTTGGGGCTGGTGATTAGTCTCTGGTTGCATACATGTAAAAATGCAGAATGCATTAAAAAATATTTAGGTGCCAGACAAAATATAACCACAATATTTGTGGAAAATGGGAAAGCTCTGCTCTCTATTTGTCCTCTGTTGTAAACCCATGAGCTCACTCAAACTGAGTTTTACTCTGTCAGACATGCAATATCTAAGATGTCGGTCTTCTGAAACCACTTGCTAGTGCCAGCTGCCTGCCTGCCTCGCCTCCTGTCAGCCTCCGGTCTGACGGGTATGCAGGTAGGCAGGGAGGAAGATGGACAGGAAGGTGCCTGTCCAGTCATTGCCTGCAGCTCCCATCATGGAACAACTGGATAGACATTTTACAGTCCTGTGGTTGCCCTAGATTATAGTTTTTTCATTTTCATATCAGATCATTTAATTCACTGATTGTTGTTAAAAAAGCATAAACCAACATTACAAAAATGCTTCTGGAAAGTAACGTATGCCCAAAACTTACGATTAGTTGACAAGCAAGCAAAAAAAAAATTACAAAGGTGAAAAACATTATCTTGTTTCAAAACTGACTTAAATTTCAGTTTCTTTTTGAGAAAAATTGTCCCAATACTGGACCCTTTCCTTTTGGTTCCTGCATAGTTATTAACCTATTTGTATTTAGACTGCATCATAAGGAAGGAGATACTTTGCTCCATGCTTCTGCTAACTGACATAACACTGATTTTATGTAAAATAGTATTTTTTTCAAATAAAAAGTTTCTGAACACCAAATCTGCTTATTTCTAAATATTTTTCATCATCCTAACTTCAGAGGCCCATCAAAAGGACTGACAAATGCATTATCTACTCACCCTTTTCTCAGTCAGTAATGGCACTGTGGTAATTATATCCAAGCACAACCAAAAAACTCATTCCTATTGTTTATTCCTAAAGAATGTATGCAGCATGATAGGCCTAATGGTATCAGAATGAAAACCAGGTTAAACCCAGTGACAACAAGAATGATATGAAAGCCAAGCAAAGAACGGATTTATTGCAGCACATTTTTACAAAGCAGCACAGTCATATTCATTATTGAGCTCACACTTCACTGAGCTACAGTGTTAACAAAAATTTCTATTAATAGAGTAAAAGTACTTTATTTATCCAAAAACATAACCTTGTCAGGCTACACACACACACACACACACACACACACACACACACACACACACACAACATATATATATATTTCAGTATAATTTATCTTTAATCCATGAGATAATCCTTCAGCAGATGTAGTTGAAGGTTCTTCTTGACAATATTCAAAAAGAATTCTTTTTACTTGTATTGTGTAAGCAATCATTACCGCTTAACCTTTAGCCTTAAAGTTGAAACATGTAAGTGTGGCAAAAACCAGGAAAAAGCAACTATTAATTTTATGTCCACACACCTGCTCTATAAGTGCTTGGCTTCCTCAGGGTGTCTCTAATTTTGTCTACCAAACATTTTTTTCTCTCCTCTGTTTTTACTTTCTAGTCTCATTCTCATCACTCATTCTGCCTCAATTCATCCTTCTATTATCCATTATCTCCTCCTCCATGTTCTCCTTTGCAGCAGCTCAGACCAATATAGTGCAGACCAATATGAGATTTCTTGGTTGATAGAGAGCCACAGCCACTCTAACACGATGTGTGTGTGTGCGTGTGTGTGTGTGTGTGTGTGTGTGTGTGTGTGTGTGTGTGTGCGCGCACGCATTGGTCACCAAACAGATCTGCAG
>VUQH01047692.1:0-11624 GCA_015106775.1 Etroplus canarensis
GGCGTCCTCTGAGCGAGGTGTGGTTGCTGTGGTGATGGTTGGGGCCGTGGTGGGAGGAGGGTGGGGGCGGGGGCGGATCTCGGAGGGAGGGGGGGACGGCGGACGACTTGATGGGGACGATTCGGGTGTCCATGACCTCGCAGTCGACCTGCATCATCATCTCGTAGCCCTGAGACGAGTTATAGAGACTCTCTGAGGAGGAGGAGGAGGAGGAGGAGGAGGAGGAGGAGGAGGAGGGAGATATTAAATATCATCATCATCATCATCATCATCATCATCATCATCATCATCATCATCATCATCAGTAAAAACAACAGCAGCATAAGTTATCTGCATGAACAATTTATTTTCCTCCACTTCAAATACCTCATTGGCCAAGGGCTTTGAGACAACTGCCCTTCACTACATTCCTCATCCTGTGCATGAACTCTGACCCCACCATCTTGAACTGGGTTTTTATACCTTCTTCATTATAGCACAAATAATACCACACATTATCCAAAATGAACTTTCATTTTTCCATGTTTTTTTACATCAGTTAAATTATTGATATGTTAGTCATTGTGCTGTTTGTTGTACTCTATCAATATATTCTAAAATGTATTTTACCTCAACCATCTGTAAACATGATGTCAGTCATTTATAACACTAACAAACCCCCTAAAACTTCATCTTAATTGCTCATCTTGTTAGGAATGGTAGATAAAAATTAGCGACCTAACGTCTGCCATCGCTGTCTCAGGATGGAGTAAAACGACGGTGGAAACCGGACCACAAACTCCTGACTGACTTGACCAATCAGAACCCCCCCAATACTGACTGCAGCTGCACTAAAGCCGCGCTTGGATCTGAAAGGCGCGAACTCACCGTTAACAGAAATGGCTGGCATCACCAGCGACATTTTGGGCCGGCTGGTTTTGTTGTGGCTGATGGCCGGGAGCAGCAGGTGGTCCTGCGGGAAGAGAATGTGTTTATTATCAGCTTCTCAACATGAGCGGGTCTGCGAGGTTTGCCTGCTGAGTCGCCGTACCCGTCTGAAGGAGACCACGTAGAACGTGTCCTCTCTGCGGTCAATGGCGTCCAGGAAGTCGCTGTAGGTGACCTCAGGACCAGGAAGCACCTGCAGCTGACTGCAGGACAAAAACAGCGGAACAGGGTCAAAGTTCATGGTCGTTATCAAGCTGAGACTGGACGCTGATGTCACGTGTGTTTGGTTGTTCATTTTATCCGGTGTTAAGTTTCTGACCAAAATCCTGCAGTTCAGTCGTTTCACACACAAACCTGAAGCTGACGCTGGAAAGATTACCAAACAAATGATCCCAAATACGAAAAACTACGATTTTTACTGATGATGACGATAAAAATAATAAGAAAAACAATAAAGCAGGAGGAACACAATGTAACATTTTTTTAACATTTATAGAACAAACTGAGCTCAAATGTGAAGTGGATTCATTTGTTTTGCTGTTAAACCTGCACGAGGCTTTTCCCCCTGACTGCTGCATATTTCATGTTTGGTTTTCAGTTTTTCTCCTGAAAATCGCTGACATCTTCCCTGAAGCGTGACTAAAAGCCTTCAGCAGGTTTCCGTTTAGCGGTGAAGCGTGCGTCGTACCTCTCTATGGAGCGGTGAGCCTGGATGGGCAGATATCTGGAGAAGTTTGTCTTCCTCTGCTGAGCTTTCTGCTTCAAAACGAGACGGGAACAACATTTCATACACACATAAAACCAAACCAATTCCATATGATCAATGTACCAGAGCTCTAGGATGCAGGTAAAACCCAACATAGAAAAGAGGACTCCTCACCTGGGCGATCTTTTCCTTCTTGGGGAGCTTCGGTTTTCCGCCAGACTTCTTTCGATCGATCTGATGTCGGTGGACCCAGCCTCTCAGCTCGTCTGCCAGCCTGGAAAGTGCCAAAGATGAACAGTAAAAACCCTCAAACACAAAAAGAGATGCACGCGTGACGCGTGAAGTTTAACGTTCGAAAGCTGTGATGCATCTTGTGTGTCCTGACCGAGGCACGGAGCGAGTCTGGTTGTGTTTTACAGACAAAATCTTTCTCCCATTCTGCTCGTCACCTGCGCAGCATCTTTAAATGTTTGGCTGCTGCAGTGGTGTCCATTTGCTAAGCTGACACTCTCCCTTGTTTCTGACCATTTTTACCCTGACATTTAGCTAAAAATGGATCGTTTTTTATCACTTGTGCTCTTCATATTAGCTTTGAGCAGTGCCTCCTCCAGGGTCATCCGGCAGCACTTACCGAGGCACTTAAAGGCATCCTCGCTCAAATACACGCATAAAGAAAATTTCTTGTTTCCACACATTTCAGTGTGTGCACGAGTATCCTGAGATCACAGGGAGCGTGACTGACCGGAGAGACTCAGAGCGGTTGAATTGCCGGCAGTCTGTGGAGGTGAAGTACCGGTCGATGTCCTGCAGAACCAGGTCCTTCATGTCACTGAACACATCGCTCAGGTTCCTGCAGACAACACACACACACACACACACACACACACACACACATTAAGATGGGGGAGATTTAGCCAGAAGGTCACACACTAACACATATGCAGCAACACATTTCTTTTAAAGGACACGTCAATGAATGCTTTCAACCCAGCGAGACAACTTCCTGCAGAGAAACTGTTGCTCTACATGCCAGTGGCGCAGTGATGAGCTGAAGAACAGGTTCTATCAAACGCGTCTGTCTGCATTCAGCCTGTAACCACTCAGTGAAACGTGCCCACTTTCACTCTGTGCAGGAAACACGATAGAGAGAAGAACAAAGAGACTGAGAGCGTCTAGCAGATGTTTTTGAGTCACTGAGGTATCAGTGTGTAGCTGAGCTGATAGCATCATTTAACCAGGACTGCTGTGGCTTAGGTGGTAGAACAGGCCGGGGGTGGGGGGCTCTGAACCCTGACCTGCATGTGATAAAAGTGTGCGTGGGCTGAACACAGGAAAGTGGTTTACATGGCAGCGCCGCCTCCACTAATGTGAGTGTGTGTGAGTGATAAAGACCTTGTACAGCTCTCTGTAAATGACACCATACAAGCGCAGATCATTAACCATCTAGCTGCTGCTTCCTGTCCTCGGCGGGTTCAAGTGTGATCACAGCTCTTAAACATGTTTACTGGTTTCTTTCCACACGAAGCAGGAACAAATAACATGTAAAACAATCCAACAGCAGAACTCGTAGTGAAACAGTTTTTACATCCTGAACCAAAAGTCAGAAAGTTTCCAGTCACAAGAGTTTATTCATCTATCTAGGAAATTAATTTTAACATCTTATTTTGAGTTCATTTTTATTTCCTGCAGAGGTGTGGCCTCTCTGACTTAGCGCACTGACAGTTGGTTCATACTGACTTATATTTTTTGTTTTGCTTGTTTTGTTCAGAAAGTCTAAATAATGCTGGAGTCAGTTTATGGGCTATGGGCACAAAAAATAGTAATTAAAACAGTAAGTTACAGCTGCACCTTTTCAATTTACAGTATAACCCTGCCCACATACACAACATGGACAAAAGTAATGGGCCACACACATTACACCTACAGGAGCTTTTATGACCTCTCATTCTAAATCTGCAGGCATTAACATGGAGCTGGTTCCTCTGTGCAGCTAGAACAGCTTCCACTCTTCTGGGAAGAATTTCTACAAGAGTTTGGAGTGCGTCTGCTGGAAGGTTTGCCCATTTGTAAGGTCGGACACTGATGCTGGATGAGAGCTCTGCGATAATCTCTGTGGTGCTCAGTGGGGTTGAGCTCAGGGCTCTGTGTGGGCCAGCCACGTTCTTCCACACCGAACTCATCCAGCCATGCCTTCATGGATCTTACTTTGTGCACTGGGGCACAGTCATCCTGGAACATTACAAGGGCCTTCCCCGAGCTGTTCCCACAATGCTGGAAGCATAGAATTGTCCAAAATGTCCAAGCTTTCTCTTCTTTGGAATGAAGGGGTCCAGGACAAATCTAGAAAAACAACCCCATCCCTCCTCCACCAAACTTTACATTTGGCACAATGCAGTTAGGCATAAACTCTGACCCTGCTCTCTGTGGGCAAACATGACCTCAAGAGCACAAGATGTGCCCATTTCTGACAGGGTTTGGTGACACATTGTGTATTTTATATACAGTCTGTGGGCGATAACTTCTAATCAACTGGAAAACTTTTAGGAAATGATAAGTTAAGTTTGTAGGTGGATTTTTTTCCCTAATGACCATAACTAAACAGACGTCTCACCTTCAGAGCTTTACTTTGTCCATAAGACCCTCTGAGCTCTGCATCTTCAGAGAGATTCCCCTCACCTGAACTGATATGACTCGTATCTCTCCTCCGCTCTCTTCCATCGCTCGTCTCCTCCGTCCTCCTCCGTCTCCGTCTTGTCCTCCACTCTGCTGGGAGGCGGGCTCGCCGCCTGTTGCTGCTGTTGTTCGATCTCCAGCAGCCGTCGTCCCGTATACGACACCACGTCTTCCTGCAGACTTGTCGACAGCTTCCTATCTGTGATGCTGCAGAGAGGAGGTCAGCAAAGGTCAAGTCAGAGAGATCATGTTTATCCCCTGTCTAATTTAGGACTGACTGTGGGATTTTGTATTCAAAAAGGAACATTTCTGACCTCTAAACTTCATTTAAGGAAGACTTTTCTTTTCTTACTTACAAAAAACTGAACAGTATAACATATCAAAACGCTGAACAGACGCCTAAACAGCATGAAAAAGTCAAAGGGAGAGCTTTAAGGTGCTCGATAAAAGCAGCGTTTGATGAACGAACCTGACGGGTCCAAAGCTGAAGGTCATGAAGAGCAGAATGGCCATGACACACACGGCTCGCTTGTTACTCGCTGAGTCGCCGCCCTGAGATGACAGAAATAAAGTGGATGTCAGAGAAATCTTTGTGCTCAACCTAAACAGACAGACATTACCGATGGCACAACACGGATGGAGCTCTTTCAGTGCAATCAACTTCACAGTTTACTGAGCGGCAGGCTTTACATATTTGTCTCGTTTGTTCTATTTTGGTATTTTCTGCAGCTCAGTCTGAAGCTTCCCCCCCCTTCCCCTCAGTCTTTGCCATTTCCTGTTGTTTCTCTCGTTGCTGCCTACTACATTCATCAGCAGCTGCCATGCTGCAGCCACTCAGAACGTTTTGGAATCAGCTCAAGAGGAAAAATGAGCAGCAGCGGGTTCTGCAACATTTAACTGAATGCCACCTTTCCCCCCACAGAGCAGCAGACGTCTCTTCGTGTCGTTTACATGGTCCTGTTTTTCAAAGGACACTTCAGCTCTGCAGGCTGAGCCACGCTGACCAGAACTCCTACAGAAAGTGTGAGAGGAGGAGAGCTGTGAAAGGAAACACGAATAACTGGAACTCCCACTTCAGGGCTGCAGGTGTTGATTAACCAGCCAGGCTGCACTTTGCATCCATCTCTGCTTCTGTTCTGCCGTCATCATGAAGGCTGGTTCTTCACATTTATCTGAAATGCTCGCTGAAGCCTGTCGGAGATGAACACTTTCACAGGAACACGACGGCCCCGCCGTCACCGCCGTGAGAACATCAAACAGTGATAAAGCTTTGAGCTAATCTGCATTTCTGAGCTTGAATCCCTTCAGACGACAGTAACTGTGGTTTATTTGAGCCTTCGTGTTTCTCTTCGGCATTGCTGCTGTTGCTCTGTGACTCTCGTCAGCTGCAGACAGCTCGTGCACAGTTTTATGGGAGGCTTTGTTTTGCTGAACCGCTGAAGTTAGCTTGATCATCCAGACAAAAATCTCAAGACTGCACTCTAAGATTAGCAGAAAAAGCTCCTTTCACAATTCCTCAGCACAGACTTCCAGGACGATGCGTTTCAGCTACTATCAGTCATAATGACTTTAGCACTCCCAAGCTGCACAGCTCCCGTTAAAGCCCTTTCTGCTTTTCCCTCTCGCACAGTATTTTTTTATTTATCAGATATGGCACTTTCAGCGACTCCCCTTTTTTATACCCAAGGGGTTGGATGCCCTTTGTGACACAACCCTGCCATTTATCCAGGATTGGGACTCACACTAGGAGCACATTGGCTTTGGCTTGTCAGATAACTGTATTAAAAGTGCTCTAAAAGGCACCAACATCACGTTCCAGCTGAGGTGAAGCCCAGCAGACAGCTGCAGCCGCCTGTGTCGCCGTCGACCAATTTTATCCTATAAACTTTCCCCCTCTGTACAGTTGCTAGGGAGAATCTGGCTATAGAGACAAAACCCTGGACATTTTAAAATGGGAGGCCTTTGGGATTTATTCTTGGAGCCACCCTCAAGTGGCCCTTACAGGAACTGCAGCTTCTTCTTTCCACTGTTTTTTTTTTCAACTCTTGGTTCTGATCATGTCATAAAGGGTGGACACCCCAAATATGGTCATCTCAGGCACAAAGCTTTGGCTTTGAGCACAAAAGCCACGCCCACCTGCAGTTCGAACCGGTTTGAGAGGGTCGGCCAATCAGAAGAGTAATGTGACAGGCTGCGGTATAAGAAAGGGAAGGATTACTCTGAGCTGTGACTCGTACAAATCTCGTCTGGTAGAGTCCAAGAATAAAAATAAGGAGCTGGAAATGAGCAAACCAGGACCTAAAAATGCAGCACTTTAAATCTGATTCAATTATTTCATTAACTGCTCTTGTTTTAAGTGCTTCACCTGGTTTTAAACCTTCCTAACTCGTCGTTACCGTGTCTCTCACCTCCTTCCCGGCCAGTCTCTCCCTGAGCGCCTGGTTCTCCCTGCGGAGTCGTTCGTTCTCCTGCTGCGCCTCCCTCAGCTGGGCCTCCAGGTTCTGCAGGTACTCCTTCTTCTTCTTCCTCGACTGGCAGGCCGACTCGCGATTCTTTATCATCCTCTGCTGCCGCTTCAGCACCTTCATCTGCACCGAGGAGAGAAGGGGGGAGGAGGGGGAGGGATTGGTTCATCATTTTGAAGAGGACAGAAGAACAGAAAGGTTAGGAGACCAGTGAGGGGGAGGAGGGGGATGAAAGAAAAGAGAGGGAAATATGAGGAGGAGGATGTTACAATCAGAGGAACATCAAAGGGAGGAGAGGAAAAAGAAGTGCAGATAAAAGAGGGAAAGGAAGGTGTGAGATATAATCCAACAGCCTGAGGCTGACTGAGTCCGCAAACGTTATGCAAGAGTGAAGAACAATAAGTGTGATGTTACCAGACTGCACCTCACAGCCTCCCCCTTCTGTTAACAGTCAATAATATAAAAATAAATTCAATTCAAATCTGTTTACAGACAGAGGGAGGAGCTCTGGGCACTGACTGTACTGCTAAACTTGCTTGTCGCTGTTTTTCGTGCCCACTCACATCGATATCGCCTGAACTGTTGCCGGGCAATGTCGTGGTCGCGGGGACAATGGGTTTGCTGGTGGGCGGGGCCGTGGGGCTGGAGCAGTGCTGGGTGATGCTGGGGGAGACGGGCTCCATTTTGACGATGGCCGGCGCCGAGCCGAGGCAGACGGACGGAGAGAGGACGACTGGAAGAGGAGACGAAGGAGACAGAGTTTGAATCACAACACAAACTTCCCGTTACCGTTCTGAACATCCAGAGGGCCACTAACACTCTTTTTTTACTGTGCTACATTTATCTAGTGTCCCTGTAGTGTAGTGGTTTACACATTACAAGTGAAAGGTCCCCGGTTCGATTCCAGGTGGGGACACATGCCCCCGTCACCATGGAGGGTTGCGTCAGGAAGGGCATCCGGCGTAAAAGCTCTCCCAAATTATTACTGTGGATTAGTCTGCTGTGGCGACCCCTGAGCAGTGCTATATTGATCTGACCTGAAACAGGGTTCAGATGTGGGGATTTGTGCCTTTCCATTTCTCTTTATTCTGTTTACTGATTATTTTTAATAATTTTAAAGGTTTGGACAGTTGAAGCGCTATGAATGGATTAATAAATATTCTGATTCTGATGTAAATGGGGATTCAAAGAAAATTAGTACAAAGGAATATAAATAAACTTTATTTCCCCCTGAGATTAATAAAGGATTCTGATTCTAAAAATCAATAAACACCTAAAATCAACAATTTTTTTTTTTGTTGCATCATTTATTTATTTATTTAGGATTTTGGCAGTGTTGGTTTATCATATACAATTTGGGCTTCAGTAACCAGCCAGTTCATTAGGTATACCTGCCCATTTACACAGCTGTCTAATCAGTGGATCACATGACAGCAACTCAGTGCTTTAGACATGGTTGCTGAAGTTCAAAGTGAGCATCAAGGGGATTTAAGTGGCTTTGAAGGTGGCATGGCTGTTGGTCTGATTATTTCAGACACTGTCCCACACAACCATCTGTAAGGTTTACAGAGAGAGGTCTAGAAAAGAGAAAATACCCAGTGAGCAGCAGTTCTCTGGGAGAAAATGCCTCGCTGATGTCAGAGGAGAGTGGGCACACTAGGAAGGCAAAGGAATGCAAATAACTTCTCATTACAACACAGGTATGCAGAAGAGCATCTCTGAACTCAAAACCTAGAAGAAGATGGTTGAGAACCACACTGGGTGCCACTCCTGTCAGCTAAGAACAGGAAAGTGAAGCTACGGTACAAACGGGCTCACCAACATCGGAAATGTTTCCTGGTCTGATGAGTCTCCATTTTTTCTGCGACATTTGGATGGTAGGGTCAGAATTTGGTGTAAACAGTCTCCTTAGTACCAACTGAGTCTCATTTAAAGCCCACAGCCTTCCTGAGTGACCGTGTCCATCACTTTATGACCACAGCGTACTATCTTCTGATGGCTGCTTCCAGCAGGATAACTCACCATGTCACAAAGCTCAGATCATCTCAAACTGGTTTGTTCAACATAACAGTGAGTTCAACGTACTCGGATGACCTCCACAGTAACCACATCTCAACCCAACAGAGCATCTTTGGGATGTGGTGGAGTGGGACATTCTCATCATGGATGTGCAGCAACTGTGTGACGCCATCAGGTCAACATGGATTCAAATCACTAAGGAATGTTTCCAGCAATTTACGTCATGAAGAATTAAGGGAGTTCTGAAGGTGCAAAGGGGTACTCGCAAAGTGTACCTAATGAAGTGGCCGGCGAGTGTATAAATATGAACAGAAACACTCCAAATAGGCTTTGCTCTCTTACCGGGTCTGGCCTGGTCCATGGAGGGGAGGCCCTGCAGTATGAGGGTCTTGGCCGGTGCGGGGGTCTGGGGGACGGGGAGGGTGGCGACACACACGGGTCTGGGCTGGATGGGAGGCTTGGTGCTCAGGATGGTGCTGGCCTTTAATGTTGCTGAGCTCGGCAAGACTGGAGAAGACACGGTGCAAATGTTAGAGCGCTTAGCCGTTAGCAGAGATACTGCAAACGAGCCAGTCCCAAACTTCGCCGCCCGCAGGTGAAACGACGACTACACTGACAGAAACCATTAGCGAAACCATTAGCGAAACCTGATGCAAAGGTTCACATGCAAATGAGCTGGAGCTGTCCCCCAGGTGCAAGCAGGCTCAGGTTATATGAGTGCACACAAGTTGCTTCCCCCCCCCCCTCCCTCTCATCATTTGCATGCACACACAGGAAAACAAGCCAGAGTTTGGAGCCGCTCCTCCGAGCCGTGACGCATCTCTGGAAAGGAAAATTAACTCAGCGAATACAAAGCAAACAAAAGCCTGAAAGGTGAAGGTGAATTTAAACTCTGAGTCACAGAAGCACACCGCGTCGTGCCTGATGGACTGTATTAGAAGTTGCTCTAGAAGAACGTCTCATGCAGTTACGGTATCTGCGACTACTGCTTCTTAGAAGAAACGTGTTTATGGACTAAATTCTGCCACAGTCCACCGAGAATTACACGAGAAGCAGGAGCAGGACAGACGAGAGCGCTGGCAGAAACACGCAGACCCAAACACAACGTCTGTAAAAAGTAACACACGGCCACGCACAGCAAGTTCCAGGATATACAGTGTTAATCTCCCTCTAGATCAGCGGTTCAACCTTGTTTCAGTGATGTGCCACCTGTGAAAGATTTTTTCAGCCAAGCACCCCCTAACCAGAGAAAAGATGGAAAACTCAGCACTGCAGCGTCAGTGTCTGATTTACTAAACTTTATAACTGTGCAAAATATTGATCATCTATAGTGGTCTGTTATCAACTATTTAGAAATTTAAAAAAAAAATCTTTAAAAAAAGAGCTAAAAGTTTGTTAAACAAATATTTAACTTGTGAATAAAGATTTGTGCACATAAAAATAATGATCAGCTTAAAGTGCCTCTTTTGAGATTATAATTATCTTCTTCTTCTTCTTCCGGCTGCTCCCGTTAGGGGTCTCCACAGCGGATCATCTGCCTCCATCTCACCCTATCCCTCCATCCTCTTCCCTCACACCAGCCCTCTGCATGTCCTCCTTCACTACGTCCATCAACCTTCTCTGTGGTCTTATTCAAACTCAGTTTGTGAGCTTAATTATAAACTTTCCTTCACACAGAATCATAAACATAATCATGCACCGAAAATGTTCGTAAAAAGGAAATTTTAATGAATGTATTAGGAGGACGCTGTCCAAGTTAAGGACAACATTGGACAATCCTTCACAGTCTCTCCATGACGTGCTGGACAGACTAAGGAGCACGTTCAGCAGACTCATTCCACCACGATGCTCCACAGAACACCACAGGAAGTCATTCCTACCTGTGACATCACACTCTGTAACTGCTCCCATGATCCTTTAACTAGTATCATATTACATAACGTATATACTGTTTAACTTTGGAGTTATTTATCTTACATACTGGAATTTATACAGACACGTTTATTTATTTTAATCTTCATTTTCCGCCTTTCATATTTATATTTATTTCTATCTAACTGAGCATCTGTAACACAGTGCAGTTTCCCCCTCTGGGATGAATAAATTATTCTGATTGTGATTAAGGATGAAAAAGGAGACTGACATGTTAGTTACAAACACTGCTTCATTGACCTGAGCTCTTTGTTCTTACTTTTGAACATGTTCTGTCTACATGCAGCTGCTGGATCATTTCTCCCCACAGAACACAAACAATGCCACGGGTGGTTTGTAACCGGTCGCTGTAAGTCCCGTTAAAACACGTTTTTCTGAATACTGCCGGGTTTTTGCCGGCTCTTGTTTCGCCCTCTCTGGCTTTTGTGCCACTCTGTTCAGTATCACTGCTGCTACATTTTAACCATGACTTCATTATTTTAGTTCTTAAGACAGCAGTGATTGACAGGTGGTGTTTCAGGTTGGGTCAAACCATCCTGGCACGGGGGACACTGGTTTTTAAGTTAATGAAATTGAATAGTCTACTCAATATAAAATTCATTTTCTGAACTTTTGGACAATTTGAAAATCCTTTGAAATAGTTATTAAATAAATATTCAAATTGATTTATTTTTTATAATGATATATAAATCTCACGTACCCCCTGGAGGGCCTTTAAGTACCCCCAGAGGGTATGTGTACCCCTGTCTGAGAAGCACTGCTCTAGCTGCTCATTACAGAGAGTTAAATGTCCTCAGTCTCAGTGAGTTGCTGCCCTGCTGTTGACAGGTGATGCTAATGCTAATACACCGCTGCAGCTGCTGTCACAGATGCTTAGATCCAGCTCGCCCGCCATGTTGTGC